>CAUYRT010073807.1:0-89480 GCA_963574885.1 Lepilemur ruficaudatus | reverse complement strand
GGCTAGAGTGCCATGGCGTCAGCCTAGCTCACAGCAACCTCAGACTCCTGGGCTCAAGCAATCCTTCTGCCTCAGCCTCTCGAGTAGCTGGGACTACAGGCATGCACCACCATGCCTGGCTAATTTTTTCTATATATTTTTAGTTGTCCAATTAATGTCTTTCTATTTTTAATAGAGATGGGGTCTTGCTCTTGCTCAGGCTGGTTTCGAACTCCTGACCTTGAGTGATCCACCCGCCTTGGCCTCCCAGAGTGCTAGGATTACAGGTGGAAGCCACCATACCTACCCTATTTTCCCTTCTTAAAAACAAAATTTAAGCTAGCATTGAGTTTGGGATTTGGTTGCTGGCAACTGAATGGGTCTTAAGTAATATAATTCTCATCCACCTTTTATTTGGAAGTTTATTTCCCAATTAAAAGTAGCTGAAGCAGTTTGATCCATCGAGCTGCCTTTCTGCACTGGCTCGTTGCCCTGGGAAATTCTGATCCCACCGATCATCCACCCATGGAGCAAGTCCTTACTGCTTGTCCCTGTGTGAGCTGTGCTGGGAGAGATGCAAAGGTAAAGAAGATATGGTTCCCATTTCCAAAATGCCCTCATTTAATTTGGGTTCTGTGACATGTATTTCAGGCATAATAATATGTATTAAAAGGGATCTCAATAATTTTTAGGGCTTCCAGAGGTGAGAATAATTGCAAATATTTGTGCGGAAGGAGATGGAAAGCAATAGAATCTGAATAGAGACTAGTAAACCTTGGGAGGACAGTAGAGCCCAAGACTGGGAAAGAGACTTTCAGCTGGGAGGTACAGTGTGAAAACGGAGAGCCGGGGACTCCTAGACAGGGCGGTGGTGGTACAGTGGGCAGAACATAAGCTTCCTGAAAGCCAACAGGGGGAAATATGGTTGGAAAAATTAATTTAGGCCTGACTGTGGAGGACCTTAGTTGCCAGGCCTGGGAGTTGGATTTTATCTCTGAACAGTGGGGATCTATAGAATTTTATTAGAATAATAAAAAGATGATCATAGCTGTGCATGGATTGAAGCGGGGAAGAGATAATAGGAACTGTGTTCTTTCAGGAGACTACTGCAGTGGTCCAGGCCAAGGATGGTAGATAGAGATTAAAGAAGATGCTGGGATGAATGGAAAAGATACTGTGAGGGTAGAGTGCACTGGTTTTAGCAGCTGATTGGATGTGGGAACAAGGGAAGTTTGTGGTTTTTAACCTGGTTAACAGGAAGATGTCATGCCATGAACAGAATTAGGAAGTACAGGAGAAGGGTGAGGTAGCTTTGTCTTTTTAACTCTCCCAGAATTCCCTTCCCTGTATGATTTCGGGTTGGTGTTGGCCACAGGACACATGTCGCACAAGCTCTGGAAGAGGAAGTGAGGCAGAACCATATATGTGACGCTCTGAAGCTTGGTGCAGGGGGCCAGGAGCTGTGGCAGCTCACGCACATTGCCATTGATCTGCCAGCTCACTTTGCTGGTGTGGGGCCCCTATGCCAACACACGCCTCCGCCTGCTCTGGACAAATCTCCTCCTGCAGCTTCATCAAGTCCTGGGCCAAGTGCAAAGGCAGCTCTGTGGAGAACGGCACTGACTTCTGCTGCAAATGACCCAGGGTGGAGGCTGTGAGAGACTGATGTGGGCTCTAGTTCATGCTCACGGTTAGCCTTTTCCTTGCCTGCACCCAGCATTCCCTTCCAACTGCGCATCTGGCTGACCGCTAGCGATTTCAGGCCAACATCAGAAAAAACAGCACTGCAGAGACAGCTCCACCAGCTCCCGTGATTGCGGAAGGTCTTATCCCTGTGTAACATCCTTTATTCCACATACACTCGTGGTGGTTCTGCTTCTCTGATTAAACTCCTGATGATTCCATGGGGTGAGGAGTAGTGAACCCATTCTCTTCTATACCTGTGGGACTTACAGTGTTGGTGGCACATTCAGGCTGAAGTGTATATCACAGGTGGTTGGGATGATGGGTATGGATTTTGAGAAGGCCGTCAGGATTAGAGAGAGACCAGAGAGTCTTCCACGCAGAGATGATCATTGGAACTGGATTCACGGATGAAGCCACAGAGGCAGACAGCATAGACAGAGGAGAGGAGAAGACCATGCACAGGGCTCGCGGCAGTGCCTGTGCTACCAGGCAGGAGGAGGAAAAAGAGACAAGGGAGGCAGCCTGACGTTAACAAAGAGGCCAAAGGGGACCGAGGAGAGCACGTTTATGTAACCCAGATGAAAAGAGTCTCTGGAGGAGGAGGTTGTGCAAAATTATACCACGAGGGACAGGCACTCCCCTTTTTTCTACTGTTGAACTTATCATTACAGAAGAAACCTTGGACATCACTTAGTTTAACTCTCTCATTTTTACAGGTGAAAGAACAGAGGCCCTTGAGAGCTTTTTTGAGTTTAGTTCAGAGCAAGTTTGGGGCAGAACCAGAAAGAAAATCCAGTTCTCCTGCCTTGTGTTTGAATGATCTTGCTGCTGTACTGTTCTTCCTCCTTCTGTTTATGATGTTGCTAGAATCAATGAGACAATATTGAAAAATATTGAGTTCCCAGGAGGAAAGATTTAATGATAATGCTGACATAAATTTCAATATTACCCTGTCTCTGAGGCGCACAAAGCACTTTACATACATTATGCTTTCTCCAAAGAGTCATCTGCCACAGGAAGGTGACAAATGCTTTTATTATTCTTCTGTTACAAAGAGAGAAACTGAGTCATTTGTGCAATAACTAATAAGCCTTTTCAAGACAGGTGGGCCTTAAAAGCTTTTGACGATGAAGTTATATGGATGTCATCTAAGTTTCTATGTTTGACAGTTATTTTTTGAAAGAACAGACTCCCCAGCCTGCCCTTTTACAATGACAGCAATTACTGGGTGGGTTGTGAAACCTGTTTCCTGCCTTCTACTTACAATTCATGGGCAGTCCTCGTAATTTTATACACTGGGAGCCTAGTAGGTAAGCGCAAAGTGTTCTTGGCCTGGGTATTCTCAGGAGTGTTCTTTCAGTCATATCATCTTCAGAAATGAGGAACATGAATGAACCCCACATCCTTTTCACCAGTAGCTTCGACACGCTCCCACGTAAATGCACTGGAATGTTGGCAGAGCAGCAACCGATCAAACCGAGTTTCATCTCGACGGGGATTTGGACGTTTGGCTGCGATTTGCATGCTCATCCGTGGCGGCGTACCAGGGTGGAGTGAACAAAGAATGAGGAGGGCTGAAGTTGCCAAGGGGGAACAGAGCGCCTCCTGGATACCAGCCTAGGACGAAGAGTGGATTGTGAGGGTTACTGTGCGCCCAAGGGCCACATCCACTTCTCTTGGGTGGCTTTTATATTTAAGCCTGGATCAGGCTGCTGTGACAAAATGCCCCAAGCTGGGTGTCTCGTGAACCACAGAAACTTATTTCTTGTAGTTCTGGAGGCTGGAACTCTGAGATTAGGGCGTCAGAGCAGTTGGGTTCCGGGGAGGGCCCTCTTCCCGATTGCGGACTGCCAACTGCTTGTGCCCTCACACAGTGGAAAGGGGCCGGAGAGCTCCTGGGGGACCCTGATAAAGGCACTAATCCCATCAATGAGGGCTCTGTCCTCGTGATCTCGTCACCTCCCCCAGGCCCCACCTCCTATTACCTTACATTAGGGGGAAGAATGTCAACATATGAATTTTTGGGGAGACATAAACATTCAGTTCATTACAAGGAGTTTAAAAGAAATAACATGTTTTAAATTCCTACCAGGTGCCAGGTAGTTGGTTATACTCAGCAGGTCCCATGTGTGCGATACTTAGGGTTTCCTTCCCTACTTTATTTCTGCGGGTCTGTCTATCTGTGTAGCTAACTTAGAAAAGACAGGAGGCCGTTCACAAAACGCAAAAATTTAGTAAGAAACCTATGCTGAAGATCAGTCTGAAGGTGGAGGTGTGGATACAAAGGCGTTTCTGTCTCAAGAAGGTCTCCCCTCACCAGCACAAACTGGAAGCCCGTGGACAGAGGCGGGCCACCCCTTCGCGGCTGTATCGATTTCCTTTCTGGCTCGCAGGCGGTTTACTGCTGTTACATGTCCTCGCAGCGCAGCCCCGGGCGAGCCTTGCCTCTGTCCCCCGCGGTGTGTTGCTGGGAGGGGGAGGACGGAAATCACCCCTGACTGGTCCCATCCTTTCCTCTCTCTCCCTCCTTTGTGTCTGCAGTGCAGACTGCCTTTTGTTACTCTTGCCGGTGGAGTTTTCAAAAGCAAGAATCCTGCTTCCTTTGGCCACTCAGAGAGTATACAGTATATTTGATGTCTGGGACATCAAACAAATGCTTGTGCTCACAGTGCAGAAATAATCCCAGACAAAAGAAGACTACAGCCATGTGGAGAATACGAAAGAGACAGGGTCGGGAAATTACCAGTCAAGTCAAAGAAGAGGCCGTTTCAAAAAAAGAACCCCAATTCACCTTTGAGACTAAGTAGGAGGCGTGAGCTGCCAAGAATCTGCTAGGAGCACTCTGCCCCCAGCCACCCTGGAGGGTGACCCTGCCAGGGGTGGCTGCCTCTTCTCCTGAATCGTTAGCTGTCCCCCCTTAGACTCCCTGCAAGCAGGGTTTGAGGCAGCCTCAAAAACATTCCTAAACGTGGGCACAGACTTTTCATTTGAAAACACATATGTGCACCCCCCAGGGAAGAAACTGATCCGTGGTCTAGCTTTGTCAGAGAAAGGCCAGGCTGATCCGCGTCTGGGAAGCAGAGCTCAATGTTCTCGGTCCCCTCCTCTCCCTGTTTTGCTGGGCTCTCAGAGGGAACACGGGGCTTGACAGGAATCCGTGGGATTTCCTCTGCAGCACCTGGCGCCCGGCCACTCTCTCCCTCCCGCCTCTGCTTGTCCTTCCCTCCGCGTGGCAGCAGGATCAGTGAGGCCCTAAGAGCGAGGGAATGAATTAACTGGGAGAGGAGGGAGGAAAAGCAAGGGCAGGGGGAAGTCCGCAAATCTCAGGGGTTTATCTCCTCGGAGGGCTGGTGGGACTCAGCCACGCTCACAATAGCCATTCAAGTTCACCTTGTGTGGAGGGAAAGAGGTGTTTTAATGGCTCTGTAGAAAGAGGGGAGGAGAGAGGAAGAGGGATAGAAAATCAAAAGAGAGAGAGAAAGAAAAAGAGAGAGAGGTGCAAATCCAAATGTCGATGTGTAGACACAGTGAGGAGAGCCTGCTGGCTGACAGGGTGATTTATTGGATTCTTCCAGTTAATCACTGCCGGCCTGTGGCCAAACGGATCTCCAGCAAAGCTGAAAGGCAGCCGAGGGAAACAGGCTTATAAGCATAAAGCCGCATAATGGTGTTCAATGAAGTGTGAGACTTTTAGTTCAGTCTCGCTGAGCCGGCCGCACCGCCGGAATGTCAAAGAGGGATTGTGGGTGGAAAAATTATGGATTTAAACTGCTAGCTGTAAATGAGGTCAATATGTCTGGTTCATAAACAGTCCGAGCCTATTCCAAGAATGCAGTGAGGGGGAAAATTAGCGTGAAGCCAACACTGTAGACAAACCTCATTGAGATATAATTGCAGCTATAAATATAAGCGAAAAGCTTACCGAGTGCAATAAAATACAGACACGCTTTTTTATTCCCCTTCTTCTTCCTTCTTTGAATCTATGCATTTGTTAAGGGCTGTGCATCCCTAATGCTCCCTTCCTCTCGCCCTCTCTCTCCTAGTGACACCCAGTGTTGCAATTAATTGAGTGTTCTTGATCTCACATTCCATTTTATTCAGGCGAGATTGGAAGAAATCAAAAGAGCACATCTAAAGCATTTTCTTCCCTTTTGCTTTTCTATTTGAATCAGGTTGAAATGTGTGGAAAAAAAAGCAGCCCTTGTTTTTTGTGAAGGGGGAAAAAATCCAAGTAAAAAGCCTTTTTAAACTGATACATCTGTTAGATCATTTGAATCTCGATTTAATGAAGGGACATTACCGTCACCCACAGGATCCTCCAGTGGGGCTTCTTTAGACGGCTACCTGATCTTGGTTTGTGAAACACCGACTCAAATTAATTTTTTTTCTTTTCTTTCACTTTTTCTTCTCTCTCTCTTCTTTTTTTAAACTCCAAAGACTCTCATTACTGTATTTTGTACTCCAACTCAAAGGACAGAGGACAGACATTAGCAAACTTGCTTTGCCCAGTTTAAAAGCCGATACAGTAATAAATTGAAGTCTAATAGCTCTGGTCAGGCTGTCTTTCCCCCTAAACCAATTGATTTAAATGGCAGTAATTTGGCCAGCGAGGCTAGTCCTGTTTAAATTAAACCCATTAATATAATAGCACAAGTCCTGAATGAAACCCATCTGCAGGAAAGGCTCCACCGGTCAGTAGTTTCGTAACTGGCCGGGGATGTCCTAAAACGCCCACAATCGTGCAGACAGGAATTACAGATTATGGCCAAGACCCTGAAAGGCTCCAGATAAGAGAGAGGGAGAGAGAGACACAGAAAGAGAGAAAGAGATGCAGTAAATAGTGTGAGCACACACATTCAAAGCAAGTGAGTAACTGACTTGAAGATGTCAAGGGAAATGACCTTGGTTATTAGTAACAGTGAAAGGTTAATTGTATTAATAATAACAAGCAGTGTTCCTTCGGGAAAAGCCCTCAGCATCCTTCCTTCCCCCCGCCTGCCCCGCTAAAGAGGCATTTTTTTCCTCTGTAACTGTACTGCCTAGACCTCACAGCCCAAAGGACAAAAATAATTTCTTCAAAGCAGGGAATTTGTCTTTGCAGCTGAAGGTACACGTGTGCATGTATTTCAGCTTTGGCTTTCAAAGACATTGTCTCTGCTATGTGCACGCTTGGTTCAGAGTGCATGTTCTTTGCTACTTTACGTTAAGGTGGCCAAGCAAGTGGGATTTGGATTCGAAAGTCAGGAATGCAGCTGCCGTTTTTGTCACCGAGTCCGAGTCAGTGTTTAAACCGGAGCAAATTGTCTGCCACCTGTCCAGAGGGAAGAGATGCTGCCTAAACAGGCCAGGGAGAGCTTGAACTGAGGAGCTATGGCATCGCGGGGACGCCAGCGTTTATGTGGATTTGAAAATGATGTCGTGCAGGTTCACAGGTGGCTCTTGGAAGGAGTTTAATTACTTATGGCCACACTCTGAATCTAGCTCTTCAGAAGCCGGTAGGAGGCGGCACGGGTCTGACAGCGAGAGTAGGATCAGAGAGCAGGACCTCTGGGTTCCAGCCCACCTCTGCCATTTACCAGCTGTGCAGCCACGGATGAGCCGCTTACTCCGAGTTTGTGTCCTCACTACAAAGGAGAAAAAGGGAGAATACTTGTTTTTCATTCCTCACAAATCGTGCTAGAATCAAATGAGAGAGTGATTGGAAAAGTACTTGGCAATCTATAAAGCCGTAAGGATATTTAAGGCAATAGTAGTCTTCCTAGTACCATTATTAGGCTTACTAAAAAGGCAGTAACTAACAACTATTATATAACTTTATTATATATGCGTAATTATAAGAGAGAATTACGTAGATTTATCCAGTCTTTATCAGATGCTCACCATAGTTGGGACACCGAGATAGGATCTCTCACATGAAAATGCTATTTTATTTACTCCTCATACAACCCTGAGAGGTAAACATTATCCTTTACTTTATAGGCAAGGAAACGTAAGCTTTCTTATATACTCAATTTTAATATTCTTTGCAGACACAGGAGGCCTCCCTTCCTCAGAATGGCCACCGTATGTATTGCTTTACCCGACTATTTATGCTTAATTTAGCCCAGGGGATCTAAATGTTGAAAGCACATGAAAAACACAAATACATCATTTCTGTTTGTTTTTAATAATGATATTCAGGGTCTACCCTGGAGTTTCTGATTTGATAGTTTTGTGTTAGCCTGGTGTGAGAAACACTCTTTTACCCTAGAGTGTAGGAAAGGAAGAATTTGAATGAGTGTGCCGCTGCTTCTTTCAAACTTTGTGTGTTGTTCTGCGTCACACACACACACACACACACACAGAGTTTACAAAGAAAACAGAAGAGTTTTGTGACTGCTTCTATAATTCAGTCCTGAAGCAGTAAAATAACAGAATAATCATAGGCCTCCCTGCAAAATGCCTTTCTTGCTGCCAAGCAGATGGTATTGCTTAACCTTTTAATCTGAAGAACATGAGGGTATATGAAGGTCAACTGTCTGAATGACAGTCCCTCTCGCAGCCACCACACTCAGGCGATGCTACGCAACTGGTGGTGAACGGGGCACTCAACAGGTAAGAGGTCACCAGCAAGAGCGGGGAGCTCACCCCTTTCTGCCCCGAGATGCTGTTTAGGGAAATTGCTTCTCTATCTCTTTAATGAAGTTTTGAAATCTTGCGATACCCAAGTGAGTTGATCTTATCTCAAAATACACAATTAAGCAAATATATTAAATAGGAGGTAAATAAATCATTTTTCGTGTAACACAATAGTCTATGAGTCCTACTGTAGCTTATATGTAACCAAGTACAGCTAATACAAACATCTCATGAACTGGACAGCAGAGCTGGACCCCAAAGCAGGGAAATAAGAATGAGAGAGCTTCAAATTCTTCAATATTTTGCACTTTTTGAGATTTGAAGTAAACTTTGCGATATAAGATATTGTTTTAGATTTGCGATAGAAAAATGGACTACAGGAACCGTGCAATGAATTGAGGCTCGATGTCATTTGCAGCCCGACATCACTGATCTCTTCATCGTCCTCAGAGATGAAGCCCTGAGAGCTCATTTCTTTCTCTTTGATTGTGCCTTCCTCCCATCTAAACTATGGGAGCCAGGAGAATGGGACTGTTCTCAGGAAACAGTATACCACTAAGTTGTCATTTCCTTTGTCTCACTGTTGGTGAACTGGTATGTCACTGGCATTCCTGACAGCCAAGAGAAGAATGCAATCTCCGCAAGCTTATGAGTCTAGTTACATTCCTCAGTGAACTGCCCAGAATTAACTAACATATATGCAGACTATGCAAAGGAGAATAACAATAAAAAGAACCGAACAACAACAATAACAAAATCAAAAAGACACAAACACCTCCCCAAACAAACCTTGTTTCTCACATCGTTATCTCTGTTCCTAAATGCGCTGCATTTCCAATAGATGCTTGGATCTCAGAGTCTCAGTGCATTTGAATGAGAAGGGATCTGGTCCAGGTCCTTCGTTTCCTATGTATAGAGAGTGCAGCTGGCAGGGCCAAACCAGTGAGGATGTGGGAATTAACTCTCACATCGGGGCTCTGCCACTCCCCATCTCTAGCACTCAGCGGGCCTTACAGCTGATAAATCATTGATTCCCCACCAAGATCATCCACATTAGGCCAACTCTGAAATGTGAGAGACACAGTTCCTGCCTTACCTGGTTAGCATAGTGCATTTCCCAACATCGCTATGCCAGGATTGCTCCTTCTCTGAGAGTCAAAGAGCACCAGAAATCTAAATGGCTGACCTCTCAATTTGTAGTGCACTTTACAAAGATTCTAGGCAGTAGGCAGAACACATATTTTTAATACAGATTCCACTAGTAATGAAATAGGAGATGGGTAAGTTGCCAGTAATTACAGAGCTAAAGTACATTACAGGTGAGACATATATAAACAAATATATACTGAGTGCCTGCTATGTCCCACGCACTGTTCCCAGCACTGGGAAATCCACTCTCAGGGATCTCACATTTATGTTGGGGGAAGACAGATAATAAGGCAATAACAAACAAATATGTAATATGTAAGGAGTTAAAAGTGTTATGAAGAAAATGAAGCAGGGTCTGCAGAGAGAGAATGATGAATGATGCTACAGGGTGGTGAGGAATGTCCTTTCTGATGAGGTGGCCTTTGAACAGACCTGAATGAAGTGAGGGAGCTAGCCCAGGAATAGCATTTTAGATGGAAGGATCTGCAAGTGCAGAACTCCTGAGGCATGGTTTTGCTTGTCTGTTAGGGCTTTCAAATCCAGTTTTATAATCTAAGTCCTGGATTCTTGCAATTATTCAGTAGAGTCAATACGGACATTGTATATCCTAGCATACAGCATCCTTAATCCTAGGTAGGTAAGCGAATCTTCTAAGCAGAAAGGCAGCTGAAACACACACTCCTCTCCCTAGCCTTGAAGATTTCCTGAGAAGGAAAAAAAATGGAGGAACTTAACTCAACATCCTGGAATGGCCATAGGTTGGGGGCAAAGGACCCCTTCCTCCCTCCCTCCCTTCCTTCCTTCCTTCCTTCCTTCCTTCCTTCCTTCCTTCCTTCCTTCCTTCCTCCCTTCTATCTCCACAGCTAGTTGCATGTAGCTTGTTATGAAACCAGAAGATTTTGCTTCCTTTTATGAACTTTTCTTATGGGTGGATTGATTTACTCTGGAGCCAATATGGGGGGTACAAAAGCCACAGAGAGCCTTAGTTCACAGCCAAGCCTTGGCCACTGCCAAGATCTGAGCTGTGCCATTGAAGTGTCATGGAAATGTCATCTAAATAGCACAGGAAATTTAGAAAGTTTCACAATGCTTTTGGGTCAGTTCCCTCTGCCCACGAATCACCATCTCCATGAAAGAAGTCTTCCTATTTTAGGAACCACTGCCCTAACTCTATTTTCTCTTCCCAACCTCAACCACCATTTAAGCCAAAATGCTAAACCAAAGAGCTAGGGAAGGAAGAGCATGTGGGATGACTAAAATAGCAAGATGTAGTTGGATTATGGATCGACTTTCTCTTTCCAATTAACAGAAGTATAGAGATATCCTTATGCCCCCTAGTGAGACTTTCTTTAAATGTTTGTTATGCCCCACCTTAAATATCTAATGTTAGGGTCAGAATCAATATTTGTAAATATTTGCTTGGAAAATCATGTTTACCAATAGAGAGGAGCCCACAAATGCCTACCAATAAATGATAGCTTAAGACTTCATGCTTCCTGTGCTACTGCATGGGAGTCTTTTTTTTTTTTTTTTTTTTTTATTTGTGGTAAAAATACTTAACATGAGACCGACTGTCTTAACATATATTAAAGTGCACAGTACTGAATTGTTGTCCATAAGCACAATGTTGTACATCAGATCTCTAGAACTTATTTATCTTCCATACACTTCGATGAGCCACTTTCTATTTCCCCCTCCCCTGGCCCCTGGCAACTGCCATGCTCTGACTGTGTCCCCTTAAATTCACGTGTTGGAAACTTAATCCCCAATGCCACAGCATTGGGAGGTGGGGCCTTTTGTGAGGTGTTCAGGTCAGGAGGGCTCTGCCTTTATGAATGGATTTTGATAGGGCCCCACTTTAATAGGGCTTCATAGACAGAGTTTGTCTCTTTTTGCCCTTCTACTTTTTGTCATGAGAGGACACAGTATTTGTTCCCTCTGACACAGCATGCAAGGTGCCATCCTGGAAACAGAACAGCTCTTATCAGATGCCAGTACTTTGACCTTGGACTTCCTAGTGTCCAGAACTGTGAGAAATAAATTTTTGTTCTTTATAAATTACTCAGTCTGTGGTATTCTGTTATAGCAGCACAAACAGACTAAGACATATGAGTTTGACTGTTTTAGATACCTCATATAAATGGAATTATGCAATATTTGTACTTCTGTGACTGGCTTATTTCACTTAGCATAATGTCCTCCAGCTCCATCCATGTTGTTGCACAGTGCAGGATTTCCTTCCTTTTAAGGCTTAAAAATATTCCATTGTGTGCATATACCACATTTTTTTAATCCATTCGTCAGTCGGTGGACATTTAAGTTGTTTCCATATCGTGGCTATTGTAAATAACTCTGCAATGAACATGAAAGTGCTGATATCTGTTCAAGATTGATTTCAATTCTTTTGGATAAATACTCAGAAGTGGGATTACTGGGTCATACAGTAATTCTATTTTTAAGTTTTTGAAGGACTTGCATACCAGCTTGGCTTTGGAGAACATATAAATACCTTGTCCTGTCGCCCATATACTTTCTTACTTGGCTAGCAGAAGCTTGCAAAATTGTTGGTTTTCTAGTTTTTAAGAACTCTTTTGTTAAAATGAATCACCCTAAAAATACGAATTTAACATACTTCACAGGCTTCTGCTGTTTTAAACTCTGTATCTCCCTCCATCTCAGCTTTCTGGATATGGGAAGAAAATGGTAGGAAAGAGCATTCCTTGATTCATAAAATTCTTCTGTAGCCTATTCTCATAGGCCACAACTTCAGCCATTTAAGCCAGTAAGAACCTCCAAGCCACACGGCCAGGATTTGTCTTCTCCCTTCCCTGCAATTCCTCAGCATACATTTGTTTTATTTCACCTCATAGACAGAGGGCTGGCTTCATTCCATTCCCCAATTCACAGAGTGCTCTCATGACTTGTGCGTGGTCTCCTTGTTCTCTTCCTTTTTTCATTTCCACTTACTCGTAGTCCATACCCTTTCTGTTTCCTTTCCTCATTAGGCAGCGATTTTCATCAGTTTAACACATATCATTTTGTTTGTAAGGTTTTTTTTTAAATAAGAAATACATTGTTTTTTGTACACATTTTAAATTTATGTAAATGATATTGCCTGATATATCAAAACCCATTTCCTTTTTAAACTCAGTGCTGTAATTTTTTAAATGTATAGACTATTTTTAGAGCAGTTTCAAATTTGCAGAAAATTAAGTAGAAAGTACAAAGAACTCCCATATGCCCCCCTCCAACCCTCCCTATCCCACACTTACAGATTCCCTGACTGTTAACAACTTGCAGTAGTGTGGTACGTTTTTTATAATTGATGAACCGATTTTGATACATTAGTATTAATTAAAGTCCGTAGTTACATTAGCGTTCACTCTTTGAGTTGTACATTCTGTGGGTTTTGACAAATGTATAGAGTGACATGTATTCACTATGTATTCACTATACACTATACATGTATTCACTATACCTGAAACTATCATGCAGAATAGTTTCACTGTTCTAAAAATCTTATGTTCTGCCTATTCATCTCTCCTTTCTCTCCAAATCCCTGGAAACTCCTGACATTTTCACCGTCTCATGATCTTGCCTTTTCCAGAATATCATACAGTTGGAATCATATAGTACGTAACCTTTTCATCTTGGCTTCTTGCACACAGCAAAATGCATTTAAGATTCCTCCATGTCATTTAGTGGCTTAATAGCTTATTTCTTT
This sequence comes from Lepilemur ruficaudatus, assembly GCA_963574885.1. Taxonomy (NCBI): domain Eukaryota; kingdom Metazoa; phylum Chordata; class Mammalia; order Primates; family Lepilemuridae; genus Lepilemur; species Lepilemur ruficaudatus. The sequence goes on along the minus strand of CAUYRT010073807.1, from coordinate 76,324 downwards.
TTATTACTCTCCCAGTTTTATTAAAGTATAATTAACAAGTAAAATTATATATATTTAAGGCGTACGATGTGATGTTTTGAAATATGTATATGTAGTGAAATGATTATGCAAGCTAATTAACATATCCATCTTCTGCATACTACCATTTTCTTGTGGTGGAACATTTCAGATCCACTCTCTCAGTGATTTTCAAGTATACAGTGCATTATTATTAACTATGGTCACCATGCTACATGTTAAATACTAAGAACCGATTCACTCTGTCTAACCAGAACTTTGTACCCTTTGACCGAGATTGCCCCATTTTCTTCACCCTCCAGCCCCTAGATATGACCATGTTACTCTGTTTCTATTAATTCAACTTTTTTAGATTCCATATGAGTGAGATCATGTAGTACTTACTTGTCTTTATATGTATAGCTTATTTCACTTTACATAATGTCTTCCAGGACCCATGCTGTTGCGAATGGCATGATTTCCTTTTTTAGGGCTGAATAATATTCCATATATAATCACATTTTCTTATTCATTCATCCATCAGTGGACACCTAGGCTGTTTCCACATTTTGTCTACTGTGAATAATGCTGCCATAAACATGGAAGTGCAGATATCTATTCAAGATACTGATTTCATTTCCTTTGGATATATATCCAAAAGTGAGTTTGCTGGATCATGTGGTAGTTCTATTTTTAACTTTTTGAAGGACCTTCATACAATTTTCCATAATAGCTGTACCTATTTACATTCAGCATACAGGGGCTCCTTTTTCTCCACACCCTTGCCAAAGCTTCTTATCTTTTGTCTTTTTTATAATAGCCATCCTAAAAGCTGTGAGGTGATAGCTCACTGGGGCTTTGATTTGCATTTTCCTGATGATTGGTGATGTCGAGCATCTTTTTATATACTTATTGGCCATTTGTATATGTTCTTTTGAGAACTGTCTATTCAAATCTTTTGCCCAATTTAAATCAAGTTATTTGTTTTATTGCTATTGAGTTATTTAAGTTCTGTATAAATTTTGGATATTATTCCTTTATTAGCTCTATGGTTTCCTAATATTTTCTCTCAGTCTATAGGTTGCCTTTTCCTTTGATGTGCAGAAGCTTTTTAGTTTGGTTCAATCCCCTTTGCCTATTTTTGTTTTTGTTGTCTGTGCTTTGGGTCATATCCAAAAAAAATCATTGCCAAAATCAATGTGAAGAAGATTTCCCCTTATGTTTTCTACTAAATATTTTACAGTTTCAGGTCTTACATTTAAATATTAGGTCCCTGTAGAGTTAATTTTTTTTGTGTGTGTAATGTGAGAGAGGGTCCAATTTAATTTTTTTGCATGTATATATCCAGTTTTCCCAACATCATTTATTGAAGAAATTTTACTTTCCCCGTTGTGTATTCTTGGCACTCTTGTCAAAGATAAGTTGACAGAATTTTTTAAAGATAATAGGAATCCTGGGTGATTATCTGGGGGCAGAGATGTGACATTGTGGCATAAAAGAGTCTTTTTGTGTAAAAGAATCTTTGAGTTGTTTTTTCTAATTCCAGAGGATAAAGGCTTACTCAGTGTAATTGGGATCTGTATTTTAATGTCCTCTCTGAAACCCATGCTTTGTTCTTAAGGTGCTGTTTACATCCTGCTTAAGTTTGCTCCTTACCAAACATTTGAAGGTGTGGGTCCATTAGCAAGGTATCTAAAATGTGTGTTGGGTGAATAAATAAGTGAATATGGTGAAGTTTTAAGGTTGGAATTTTTCTTCTCAGGAAGGTCTGAATTTTAAAAGAAGTATCTTGAAAAAAATATTAAACAAAAAAAGCCTTAAAAACCCAAAGCCACTAACCTTTAAAACAGTTTTAGTGTGATAAGAGGTAATGGGGATTATCTTGAGCAAGTAGACAACATTCAAATGACACCTCATAGGTAACGACCAAATGTACCATTCACAACTCCATTTTATTTCATTAAGAAAAGTCATCGAGGGCCACTATGTCTGGGTTTGTCCTGTGACAGTTAGTTAAGTACCCACTCTCACAGTTTAACAAGGAAAACAGACAAAATTGATATGTTATGACACAGTGCTGCAGGTTGTGTTTATATGAAGTGTGCACAGTGTTATCAAAAGCTGGAGATAGGAAATTACTCTTTCTAAGAAAATCCAGAAGGCTTTCTAGAAGAGGTGGTATTTGGGCTAGAACATAGGTAGGAGGAGTTGGGCAAATGGACAAGGAATAAGAGGATAGGAGAATAAAAATACTATGGACCAATCTCAATATTATATATTACCAATAGAGACAGAAATGACCTGCCAAATCCCCCAAAGCCACATGTTTTAGATACAAGTGAAAATAGTTAAAGATACGATATGGGGACATATCATTCAAGCATTCACATTCCCTCTCATGTCACCTTTCACAAGGTCAGAGCATTTCCTCTTTCATTCTTACGTTGCCTTGGTACATGTCTGTGTTGTGACAATCAAGGTTGATTGTCTTGGATTAGTTATACTGTTGAGCTTAATTTTCCTTTTGAGCTGTTAACCATTCCAAATGTGCTTGAGTCTGTGATTAGTTTTGCTGAGGAGATTTTGCTGAGGAGATTTTCTGTTTGGGAACGTGGGTAGCTTTTCAACCCTGCTTTTCTGGCAGCATTATGCAGATTTAATAAGAACTCTGGTTACAGGGAATTTGGGGAGACAAAGAGATGTTAAACCAATATTATGTTAGTATTTATTACCTTCTATGCGTATTCTGAGCAATGAAGGAGAAATGGTTTCTGTCAAAGAGGTCTGAGTTAACAAAAATATCACCAAGTATGTTTAATTATAAAGCCTGACTTTCCCTTATACAGGCCCTCCCCACTTAATCTTCTTTAAGAAAAGAAAGTAGCTATAGCAAAAGGCCAATCTCTGCCTTCCATGTCTTATCTGAGATGGCTATACCATCTCATTCTCATGGATAAATTAATACTGCATGCTAAACACTTGTTGACATTTCCAATAGCAAGGGTGATACTTCCAATTACTGGATTCTCAAAAAAGGATTTAGGCAGGGGCACAATAGATTGCTATATATTTATTGCAAGTACATCAATGTGCATCTGAAAAGAAGCATAAGAAAACAATAAGGCAGGAGGGAAGACATTTAAGCATGGTAGCCAGGAAAACTGACTCCTAGACTTGGGTAGATAACCACTTTTGAGAGTAAACCTCCCAAGACCTCAGCTTTCTTGTCTACAAACTGAAAGTGGACTAGATTACTCTAAGGCTCTTTTTTGTGAAACCTCAAGTGACAATTTGATGTGAACAGTGTTGTGTAATCTGCATTTTTGAGGATTTAGGTGGAATTCTTACCTGTGACACTATTATTTGCCCAATATGCTTTCCCCTTTCTTTCTTGCTAAAAAAAAAAAGGTAGCTAATCTTTAGTTTTTGGAGTGGGGCAGTATTGCACCCAGCACTTAGAGAAAATCACTTTCCCAACATTCTTTGCAAGTAGATTTAGCCACATTATGTCATGTACTTAGGTCCAAAGGGACCCAAGAAGAAGCTGCTGGGAACTCCAGAAAGATTTGATTTCCTGATAAAAATAAATGGCCAACTGGTGTCAGAATTCCCTTTTCTCTCTCCTTAAATAAGGACATAAATTGAGGTAGCCATCTTATGACTATGAGGTAGAATCATGTGCAGAATATAACTGAGCAGCTATGAATATATAGCTCCAGAATTATTATGTGACATAAATGAACCCCAGCTTCTTTAAGCCATTACAGCTGTCTCATAACACTGTTCTTTCCCTTGGAGTCTTGAAGACCAATATATGCAATCCCAGTACATTGAAATCAACCTCTTTAGAATGAAGATGTTCATGTAAAATGTTAAATATTTAGATTTTAATCTTGCTTGCTCTATAATCTTTCAAGTAGCAGTTCTTCTAAATATGTCTGAAAAAAATAAGAATATTTCATGGCATTGACGTTTATTTCAAGGCATCCACACTGTACACCTATTGGTTGTATGGCCAAGAACAAATTAGAGTACAGGGTGATATAGGGATGTCTGGAGCAAATTACATATAGAAAGGTTATCTTGATAGAGTTTCAGACCTCCTTTTCCCACCATTAGCATTTGGAGGACTTATTTTTCCATAGGAGGATAATATACTAAATCACAACAAGATGCTAGATGTCCCATAATTACTCCCCAGAAAATGTTTAACCCACAGAAGCATATAGATAATGACGGAATCATCGGTGTCTATGTAGAAGGGTCTTTTGTTTTTTTGATGGCTGTGGGAGAGTTTTATTTAAGATCTCTTTATTTTTCTTTTTAAGTTAATTAATTTTTAAAATCCACCAATAAAAATTGTATATATTTATTGTATACATGTTGTTTTGAAACATGTATATGTTGTGGAATGACTAAGTTGAGCTAATTGACGTATGAAGTACCTCACATACACATTTCTTTTTGTGGTGGGAGCACTTGAAATCTACTCTCTCAGTAATTTTCAGGAATGCAATACGTTATTTTTAACTACAGCCTTCATGTTATACACTAGATCTCTTGACTTTATTTCTGCTATCCAACTGAAATTTGATATCTTTGACCTACAACCCCCCAACCCTGCCCCTGATAACCACTATTCTACTCATTACTTCTATGAGTTCTTTAAGACCTCGCTAAATAATCAAGTAATATCCTGCAGGTGAAAATATATTCTACTTATACATGAGGCCAGCTTGGCATCTATAGTATAAGTTGATAAAGACCTATTTATAGGTTTTATTTTCACTCACAGAGGGAAAACTGAGAATACAGAATTATAGATAACACTAAATCATTTATACACATTTTTTGGAAGCAGTTAAGAATAAACATTTAGATACACACCCACACACATGCTGACATGCTGTTCACACGCACATACATTATACATTCATTTACCCATAAATGTCTTTTCAGTTTATTTTTATCAACATTGACACATGGAAGGTGGCACCAGAGAGGGACAGATAACTACTACTTCACTATAAACAAAATATAGCAAGTAGCTAGTTTCTTGTCAATGAAACAAGTACACAAAGAATGTACCCACATAGGAAGCTATGGCACATTGCCTCATGCTTCATGTAGCCCCTGCTAGGTTGTCAGAAAGCCACACCCTGGCTCTAGAGTAGCATAGTGCGAGGAAAACATTATACTTCTGCGCAGACACACTCCATGACTTAGATGAACATCCGGGCTTTCCCAAGCACACAGTCGCTTATATGGAAACCCTTGATGCATGGGCTATCAATACTCAGTGTGTTTACAGAGAGATCCCCAACTGGGATCTCCTGCTGGAGGAAATGCTAGATATGATCCAGGGCACAATACATTTCAATTAAAGTAGAAAGGAGTTGCTACATCATGGAAAGCAATAACAAGCTACAAGATGCGTCTAGAATGTAAAATTTGAAGACAAAATTATTGGTAATATTAGACAGTAGCTTTCTAGGTATGCAGTAACTTGGAACAGATCACGCTTCATTCCCTTTCCTACCCTCAACATTTGATTTCAAATGTAGGTGGAATCAGGTTAAAATAATAAAATAATTAGCTACTTTGTCAGGACAAAGGGAAAGAAAGAAGGAGTCAGCTTGAGGAGGTAGTACATAGCGTGGAGGGGCAAGGTGGAGGGAGTAGCTCACCCATTTTGCCTTGGGGATATCCAAAGAGAGTGGTGGTGGCTGTGAATGAACATTATGGGTATTTTAAGTTCATGGCCTCTCTTGACAAGCATAGTTTAAAACCATCTCTGGATTTTAACTCAAGAAGGAGATTCTACAAGTAGGGAATAGGGATTTGATTAGGCCTCATTTCTTGACTGCCTCTAAATTGCAATTGACTCTTTGGGAGTTTGTAAAGCCATACCATTCTTTCTGTCATCACCGTGTTCAGCTGCCATGGCTCTGTGTCTTCTCTTTCAGCATTCTCGTCTAGTATAAACCTAAGCCCTTCTTTTGTCTTTCCTCAACATAGTTCATATTTTCAAGAGAAGACAAAATAATGGAATGAGAATATTGCTGCCTAAGGGAGACATAAATGATGACATAATTAATGAACATATTTTAAAAACCCCATGGCAATAGAAAAACTTATAAGGTGTCAATGGAAAAAACCTGAACTCTGTAAAATAATTTAAAAAGGTTTATTCGGAGCCAAATATGTGTGACCATGGCCCAGAGAGCCACACCCAAGAAACCTTAAGCAAGTGCTCTCTCCATAGTTGGGTTACAGTTGGGTTTTATACATTTTAGGGAGAAAGGAATTACAGAGTCATAAAACAATATAAGGAAGGTGAACATTGGTTGGCCCAGAAAGGCAGGATATCTCCAAGCAGGGCATTATAGATTATAGGTAGGTTTAAAGATTCTTTGATTTGCAATTGGTTAAAGAAATGAAGTTTTGTCTAAAGTCTTGGAATGTTTTAAGTTAAGATTAGGAAGTTTGTTAATCAGAGACAAGCAATGGAACATATACCCAGACTCAAGTGATCTGTTAAGTAAAAGGATGACCTGCAGGTGTGACTTAAGCTTTGCCTTATATAGCCTTAGGCCTGTTAGTGAATTACAAAGGATGTCTCCAAGAAGGGAAGGGGGTGAGAGGAGGCATGTCTGACTTCCCTTCTCATGATCAGGAACTCAGTTTTAGGATATTTCCCAGGTCCCCTTGGCCCAGAGGGAGTCTGTTCAGTCAGCTGAGGGCGTGGGTGGGCTTAAGATTTTATTTTAGTTCACAAAGATATGAGGGGGTTGTTTTTTTGTTTGTTTTTGGTCTTAAAATTACTATGTCATGACCTCTAAATAGCCAGACCTACTACACTGGCTTTGAATTCTTGGTCGCCTGATTCCTGATCTCCAAAGAGTATGTAAATTTTCACTTGTCATTATTGGAATTCTGAACTCAAATAAAATCATAAGTCGCCCAGCTGACTGAATGGATCCCTTCTTGGCCAAGGGAACCCCAGAAAAACCTTAAAGCTGAGTTGCCAGCCATAAAAAGGGAGGTCAGACATGCCTAGTTATGCTCCATCGCTTTTGGAGTTATTCCATGTAACAATAAGATACTACATCATTAACAAGCCTATGGCCACGCAAGACAAAGGTTAAACTGCAACTGCAGGTCATCAATTTACTTAACAGGTCACTTGAGTTTTGGTAAATGTTCAGTGGCTTGTCTCTGATTAACAGTCTTCCTTATCTTAACTTAAAACATTCCAAGCCTTTAGACAAAACTTCATTTCTTTAACTAATTGCAAATCAAAGAACCTTTAAACCTACCTGTAACCTGTAATGCCCTACTTTGGGATGTCCTGCCATTTTGGGCCAAATCAATGTACACCTTCCATGTATTGATTTATTGACATGACTCTACGTGTAATTCTGTCTCCCTAAAATGTGTAAAACTAACCTGTAATGCAACCACGGAGAGACCACTTGCTCAAGGTTTCTTGGGTGTGAGTCTCCAGGACATGATAACACACATTTGGCTCAGAATAAACTTTAAATTATTTTACAGAGTTTGAAATCTTTTCCACTGACAGAATTATCTCCTAACTATTTTCTCCTATTTTAGTGAAAGCCAAAATGTCTTATTTCAATGCTTTAGTCTCCTTTGGGCATCCTCATTAAATTCCTTTTCATGGTGTTTTCATTGCTAATGACTGGTTTGCCTTCTTGGATACCCTAATGCCATAACGTCTACATCATGGAAAATAAGGGACAAATATCTCGACTGTAACATATGTGTGACCTTATGGATTTTGAACCAATTGGTTCAGTTGTGAAATATGTTTATCAAACTGAGGGCATCAAAGAAAAAATAATTTAAAATTAATTCATTTTCTTACCTTGCTTGCATTTCTTGAAAGCAGTGAAAGTCATTTATAGTAGACGGCTTACCATTTTTACATTTTTTTTTCTCTAAAACTTCCTGCACATCACTCAGGTCCTCTCTATTGACCTTCAAAAAGAGTCTTGCCTCCCCCACCACCGCCCTACCCCAACAAAAGGCTTTTTCCTACTGCAAGTCCAAGCAGCCCTTCTCTCTCTGCCCCCTCCCTCCTTTTATTCTGCAGTACAAAGGCCTGAATGACGACCCTGGCAAAAGTGACAGAAGTCTCCTCAGCAAGCTGGCAATGGAGGGGAAGAAACTGAGAAGGTGAAGCCAGAGTCTTTTTTAGTGGGTAGAGGAAGGGGGAAGTTTGAGAACTCTCAGATGTTAATAATCGTTGTTCTTCCCCACTTAGAATAAGAGAATATATACTCAGCCTGGAAAGTTCAGTGTGTCTAGTCTTCTTTAAAGGGTAAATTGGCCAGCCCCTCCTTCAGTCCTTCCCTACTCACTAGCCCTGTCCCTACCTGTGTCCCTCAATGCAGAGACTAGGGCCCGGGTCCATCTCTGATCCTGGGGTGGCCTATTTTTAATTCTTTGAGCTGTTGGTATAGCAAAGCTATGGCCTTCATATATGGAGTCATATCAATTAGAAGCCTTGAAAGTATCAACAGTAACCATTATTCCTTCAAGTTCATTAAACCTCTTTTTCTCCATTATAAAAGAGAAAAATTCGTGTTGCCAGTATGTTTTGAGATGGTAGCTGGGTTTTTCAGGTGCTTTCTCTCCTAGGCATACTTAACATTGGCCTCAGATATGTGAATTTTACTTTTACGTGGCTTTTAAGAAAGGACTATAGAGCTCAAAATAGCAAAAGCACATTTGAAATAGTTGCGGGAATTGAGACGATGTGATATTGGGAATGTTGGAAGTAAATTCTTTTTTGAAATTTTCAATACGCTTTCTGGATCAGCAAACCCCTTCCCCCCTCGACAAGAAACTCTATGGTTTGCAGGAATACACTGGTTTAATAAAATTGGCCTTCTTCCTTCTACTAAAAGTTTACCTGCGAGAGCCCCGAACATAATAAAATCAGATTATGAAGGCAATCATATTTACTTGTAATAAATCAAATCTTGCAGACATCAGTTAAGTCTCCCTACTGCACTGGGACAATATCATGCGTGCATACATCAATACCTGAGGTGTCAGAAATATATTTCATAAGTTCAGAAAAATTGCACATACACTTGCAGCACCATTATGAGCAGTGAATTTGTAATGTGAACATTATGATGTATAAAGTGGCTTTGTTCCTACATTTAATAAGCACTGCATGTCAAGCCCACAAACATAATGGAATTTGCTGGTGATTTCTTACCATTAAATGTAGGTTATTGTTTTCAGAAAGAAAAAGAGAAAGAACTTTTCCATGCTTTGCTAACATTATCCATTTCTAAGCACACAACTTCCCTCAATATATAGCAACCTCTTTAAATTAGTAAAAAAATAAATAAATAAAACCAGACCCACCACTGTGACATTAAATTAGGTTGGACTAAAATAACCACTGGCCCCACTCTTTGTCTAGAATTAGCTGCTACGAAAAGCGATGTCTTTTCTTTCCAAAGACATCTTTTAAAATTACAGCAGTCCAAAAACTCACTGTCTTCCATAGAGAGGTCCCAAAATAATATGGCATTTTCAGGATACCTTCCTCGAATTTTTACGGCTCTTACCCCAACCCAATACTTCAAGTTGTTAGCTTATGTATACAGGTTATACAATGGAATTTGAAATTAAAGAGTTAGATAATTTTGCAGTAGTAATTTGAAGAAGCCGGCACCTGTGGGTATTTAAGTATTTTTAAATAACTTTGTAGGTTTATTATAAGAATGAATATATGCCCTCTGTTGAAAATCCCTAAGGAACTGGTTAGTGAGTGATAAAAATAAGTGTGGAATATCCTTTCCTTTATTTATTTGTTCAAAACTATTTCCTCAGCTACCTATGCTTGGGAGGTCTTGCTGCACTATGTTCTCTTAGTGGAGGAGGACGGTTAGGGACATTGCAGGGATGAGAAGGGGCAACAGTAACATAGAAAAATCCTTGAGGGATCAATGTCTGAGGCCAGAGACAAGTGCATTTGAGGCACACATGATGATGCTGGAAATGCGGGTTCTACTAGGCAATAGGATTTCCCGTCAGCCAAGTTCATTGCTTATTTTATCTGTCTCAAGCACTGGCATCTGGAAAGATTTCACAGATGCCTCATGAGCTTCTTTTTCTTTCTTTTCCATTCTATTCCACATCTTCCCATCTGTTCTATTCTTCTCCATCCCACTTTATTTTTATTGGAGTACAACCTAGATGCCTTGATTGTTTTAAGAATGAGGTAAACTGTAACGATTGAGGAAGTCTCTATTTACACAGGGCTTAAGAGATAACGAGGTAAGACAGTGATCCACACAGAGGGGTCGCTGACAACACAAGCTCCTGGTAAGTGCCTACGTGAGTGTTTACTGACAACAGATGTGATTTATGAAAGGAGAGAGAATGTGGAACTCAGTGGTGGGTTTGAGTGGGGACTGTGAAGAAGGGTAGGTTTTATATTTGAACAGAATACAGACAGAGGGAAGAAAAGCCTAGAAATACACTTTCCGCTTTCTGGGAGGAAAGAAATTCATAACTGTTTAATTTTGCTCTTTAAATTTTGCCCAAAGAAATTTCAAGCACCTCTCTAAAAAAGTTCTGAACTTTTACTTATCACAGAGCATTTTTAAATGGAACATTTCCCCTCTTTTGATGTCTTAGAAATAAGCATTTCCATTCACAGCTGGTCTCCAAGATGCTACTTCAAAAACCACACAGTCTGAATCTCTGAAACAGGTTGGTATTTAAAGAGCCCCATGTTTTCTTGTTCATAACACTTAGGTCAGATACATACATGGTGGAAAAACAAAGTTCAGTGCTGCAAGGAACTGAAAACATCAGTTTCATTGCTCTTAAAGCCTAAGGAAAAGGAAGAGGAGAAACAGACAGGAGAGACAGAGAAAAAAGATGAGCCAACATCACATTAGTGCATAACCGCATGCCAGCTTTGTGCCAAGTTTCTCATGTCTTTCAAACGCACAACGACTCTCTGAGGCAACTATTAAGATTATCTCTGTAGTTATGGGCTGGGATGCAATATATAAAATAGAAAGAGGTCTCATGCTGCTAAGGGGCAGGACTGTGTTTCAAACTTGGGTCCGTCTGTTCCAAAACCTGCATGATTATCCACTGCATTCACTCCCTTGCTAACGAGACTATCAAGAATGGCAAGGGTATAATTTGTTTTGTTTCATTTTCAAATTTACCCAATTTAACTGAATGCAGCCTTAAAATCTCAAGGCTTGATGGGCTTCCAATCCTTTCATTATTGCTAAATAGTTGATGGCACAAAAGCAAATTTTATTGGTGGATTTAATTTTCAATTAGCCAATTAAAACTTTTTGGGTGACTGATAATTTTTTATTCGTAGCAAAGAATAAAACGTCTTTAGGAGGTGAAATGTCTTCCTCATGCCTGAGTTAGGGAGCTGCTATGAGAATGTCTAAGCCCTCCCCAGATACCTATGTTAAAATCCTTACCCCCAAGGTATTGGTATTAGGAGGTGGGACCTTTGGCAGGTGATTAGGTCATGGGGACAGAGCCCTCATGAATAAGATTAGTGCCATTATAAAAGAGACCCAAGAGAGACCCCTGGCCCCTTCTACCATGTGAGGGTAGAGTGAGAAGATGGCTGTCTGTGAAGAAGCAGGGCCCTCACCAGACACTGAATCTACTGGCACCTTGATCCTGGAGCTTCCAGCCTCTGGATCTATGAGAAGTAAGTTTCTATTGTTTATAAGCCAACTTGTCTACAAGATAGGAGCGAGAATGACTTGGTTTCTTAATTATCTTCATGCATACTATCAAATATTGAACACTCAGTATGGGATTTGGTGAGCAGAAGCAAGGCGGTGCCATGTTGTAGCTTGCACATTACCACTTATCTGCCTGTGCCCCTCCTTGGTGTGGGACAGGAGACAGGCTGGTGACTGCCCCATCTTTCCCCGGGTCCTCCTGCATCTTCTCTGACTCCTGTGCCAAGTGAGTACTTAGCTCCATGATGAGGTATATGATCTTCTTCTGCAGGATTCCCACGATATCAAGGTCAGAAGCAATGAGGACTGACATGGTTTCAGTCCATGACTGTGGGTTTCAGCCTATGCTGTGTGTTCCAGCTTGTCCTTGCTCTCTTCCACTATTAGGAGTAGAATTGTGTCTGCTAAGAAATATGTGCTGAAATCCTAACTCCTGGTACTTCGGAATGTGACCTTGTTTTGAAATAAAACCTTTATGGGGGTAATCAAGTTAAAATGAGGTCATATGACCTCATCCAATTGGACCTAATCAAATATGACTGGTGTCCTTATAAAAAGGGAAAGTTTGGACATAAAGACATGCACAGAGGGAAGACAATATGAAGAGACATGGGGAGGATGCCCTGTGAGGTGGAGGACCGAAATGCATCTACAAGCCAAGGGGTGCGAAAGATTGCTGGTGGTATGCATGGAACTGATCTCTCAAAGCCCTCAGAAGGAACCAATTCTGCCAGTTGACACCTTGATTGTGGACTTCTAGTCTCCACACTAGTGAGACAGTATATTTTTGTTATTTTAAACCACCTAATCTGTGATACTTTGTTTTGGCAGCCCTTTGGATTTCGAGCTTCTGTACCAGATGCAAAGGCAACAGCATTATAAAGATTACTTAATCAGCCTCCACAATTGTATAAGATCAAGTCCCTGTAGCAATTCTCTAGTGGTTCTACTTCTCTGATTGAGCCCTGACTGATAGGCAGAAAAGAAATTAGTTTAAAAAGAACCACAAAGCTCCAAGCACAGTTGCACAGTAGGTAATTTAAGGGTAATAAGAGCGGAACACTACTATGATGTTAACAAACAGAATAAACCTAAATCTTAATCAGTGCAAAAAGCTGACAGCTTGCAACAGAAGTTCTTCTTTTTCTTCTAAACACCCTGGCTATGCTATTAAACTTGTTCATTTATTGATGTTGCCTGTGTTTTCACTGTTTGAAAGCAATAATTTTTGTTTTCACAAGTCACCAAACAAGCCCTAAATAATTTGTGCTCTTTCAAAGAAGTCGAATACAAATTCAGGGAGTATTGTCTCATGTATTGCTGTGTACAACATAATTATCATTTATTAATATTGCAACTTTCTTTCTTTAAAAAATCTCAATACTTGGCAGATATTACTTTATTAAAATCCTACCAGTGTCCTTCTGAGTTAAGAGATAGCACAATTAATTATCACTGCTTTCAACACAATCTCGGGCCAGCAGCTGGTCAGCTGGAAAGCAAGCAGCAGCTCCGTGGTGCTTGTTCACTTCCCCAGGCTAATGTGTGACTTCCTCATGGAGAATAGCAAATCTCCGTTAAGATTGTTGATTTCCTGGGATTTTTTTTATTAAAATTATTACAAAATAATTGTTTTTTTAAGATTGATAATTGTTTTGGATCTAGGCTGAGGAAAACTTATTCATTACTAAACTATACAGCCTAACAATAGGGAAATGTATTTAAGTTAATTTTCTCCATGAATGAAAGCATTTTAATATTTCAAAATTTGCCTTTGAATTATCAGCATATTTTTATACAGCAAGGTATCATCTTGTAAATTATCATTTACTGTTGCTTAGTCCTTTCCTTTAAAGACTTTAATCAGATATTTAGAAAGCTATCTGAGACTCAACCATCTGTAGTGCATTTTATAAGTAGTCTTAGCAAAACAAAGATTTAGTGGTCATCCTTAAAACACTGCTTTTTTGGCTTTGATCAGGTCATCAGTTCAGCTATAAATTCTTAGAAGTGTACCAACCCATCCCCAAATAGATTTGTGAATTTAATATCTTTTCCAAGGTAGAGCACGAGAACAAATCTAATCAGTACAAGCTCACAGTATCTAATGACTTTAAGCTTGGTTCTGGTGTTGCTTCTTCACTTGATACCATATAACTTATTTATATTAGTATGGAGAACTTTGATATAGAATATTCATCATTTTGTCAAGTCCCATTTCCCCTCTTTATCCTGTTCTGCATGCTGCAACCAACATAATTATGTAGTACATCCATTTAAAACACATGACAACTCTCCTGTAAAGAGGCCCCTATATAAGAGGTGTTTTTCCTATTTAATAGCCTGCTCTGTTTCAGTTGTCTTTTTAAAATATTAAGATAAGGTAAAAAAAAAAAAAAGGTAATTAGCTATATTTTACCAGAGATCTTTGACAGAGTAACAATTATTGGATTATTTTAACTCCCCTATGCAAATTCACTTATTTGCTTGGATAGTCAAAATAGTGAGTTTAAAGTTAGCTTCAAGGGGTGACATAATTATGGTTGTTAAGAATAAAATATTTCTGGTTAAGGGAATCAGACATTTTCACAGAGAGGAAGCAGGAAAAGAAGAGCTGTGAATACATCAATCAGAGAGCTGTTGGGGGCAGAGTTTGTCAGTTACCTCCAGAAAAGGAGAAGAGAGAAGAGAGAACAGTAGAATTGGGTGAGAAGGAATCGTATACTGGTAAACCAACAAATATTAAAGAGACAATGCCTTACTTCTATGAATCAATTAATTAATTACTTTATTCAGCAAAGCAGCTCACAGAGTAGAAGGAGCAGGCAGAACTGGCCATACAGCATAAAAAGGAATAAAACCTATTAGTAAATTAAGAGTTAAAATGGGAATTAGATGTTGGATAGGGTTTAATAGAGTTAAATCTGGGGTGCTTATATATGTATTCATATTTCTTTTAATTATTTGCTAATTTGCATATTTTCTTAAGAAACAAATTTAACAAAGTAATAATTAACATTATCAGTTAATAAAATATATATACTTTTACAGAAAGGCAACATTGCCAGGATCATTAGTTTGGGAGAAAGCAAATTAATTAGCTTTCAGGAGGCCTGGCTTTGCTTCTAATTCTGCCATCAAATTTTTTTTCACTTGAATAAGTGATTAATTAAAAGACCTCCATTTCTATACCTGTAAAATAAAGAATTTGGGGTAGACCTGTAGTTTTCAAACTTAGTTTTCAGTAATGAAACAATCTGTTCAAGCAGAAATCTTATTTGGAAACCCAGTGTGCAAACCTAGAGCTGTTCTGCTTGAAGCTGAGGTGGGATGAGCGCCTTGGAGGCCGTCTGAACTCCACTTTCTCTTGCCCTAGCATCCCTAACCTGAAATGGCATGCAGCAGCCGCTTCCAGAACTGCAAGCATTGGGGAAGTCAGCCACCCTCCAGAGGTTATTTTTTGTTGTGCTTATTTCTCCCCTCAGATCAGTCTGAAATTTCTGGTTGAGGGGGATCACTTTTAGGGACCATATGTAATGATTCTGGTTTCCCTTTCTTTTAGTTTATTTCAGACATGTTTTGAACTTCATTTTCTTTTGTCACTGGCAGTCTCCAATTACTGTTAAAACTGTCTCCTGTGCCACTTTAGGGCAACAGCTCCCCTTTGCTAATCTATTTTCTCCGGGAATTTTGTGATTTGGGTTACATTTCTACAGCCCGGAGGAAGTCTTCCCTCACCAGTTTATTAATACGTCAATCTGTCACTCCTTCAACATCCCACAATGTTCTGGCCACCCTTCATTTTGAGTATACTATGTGCTGATGTTTTACAACTCCAAGTGTTTTATATATAGTTGTGCTAAAGGTTTGTTTATGAAATGGAATAATTCAAGGTGAATCATTCAGTTGTAGTGTTTTTACTTATGCTGTTAACTAGAATAACCTCTTTCTCTTGAGGTTACTATTATTTCGGTCATTACTATTAGTGGGGATTAAATAAGAATTATAATAGAATTTTTCAAGAGTATGTCAATTGCAGATTTGTGTTTTTATTTTTTTGAATCAGAGAATGCATGGACATGGTTTTAAACGTCATGCAGCTTTACAAGACTCATAGTAAAAAAATAGCATTTCAGACTTCACTTCCTCCTATTCCTGATTCTTGTCTCTGGCAGGTAACCATTACTTATATTTTCTTCTAGTGTTTTCTTCAATATATCTAAATAATATTTTTACTTTTTAATTTTTTTTTAGATGTTGCCCACAACCCTGAAAGACACACTTCCATTTTTTCCAAACTCCTAATGCAGTTATATCACAATTTACATAAATCAGTAGTGTTTACATGGTTATGGCTCTATGAATTTTATTTACACACTTGATCTTAGCCAAAAGCCCAAGAAGTGATTAATTTTATTTATAGTTGAGCTACATAAAGCACAGTGATTATATTTTTAGAAACACTACTTGTTGTTTTTCCTGGAGTTAGTAATTGCCTTGCTTTTTTATTTTCTCAGTTTTCTAAGTACTTATTATTCACAAACTACCTTAAGAAGTATAATTCCTCACTTAATATCCTAAAGCATCAGGTAATGTTAGTTTTATTATTTTTTTCTTGAGAGATATCATATTCTTCGTATAGTTTTGTCTAGTTGTTCTTTTGTCCTGGAGCGCAGTTCAGTTCTAGAATTTTACCTTACTGTCTTGTATTGTATCTTCTGTTCCCGGGATCACATGTTTTCCTCTTTATTGATTTATTATCTCATTTTGGTGTAGCACATTCTTTAGTGGGTTTCTGATAAGTGGTGCATAGGAACTACATTTCTTAAAAATATACATATCTGAAAAATGTCTCTTTTCTGTCTTTACATTTGGTTGATAGTTTGACTCTGAGGATTATAGGCTAAAACCCACTTTTTCTCAGAATTTCAAAGGCATCTTTCTCTCGATTTTGCTCCTGAGAAATCCAATGCCATATTAATTTCTAACCTTTCATGACGTGTTTTATGTTTCTCTTCTTTGGACATATTTGCCATCTTCTCTTTAGTCATGATTCTGAAATTTTATAATAATGTGCCAAATGAATGGTCACTTTCAATTTGCGGACTCCTGGCCTTTCTTTCCTTCTATAATTTTTGAATGCAGGTACATTTTATTTGATCACTTCTTCCCTTCTGCTTTTCGTTTGTTTTTTCCTTCTTGAAATTCTATTATTTAGTTTTTGAACCTTTTACACAGATCCTTTAATTTGCTTACATTTTATCTCTCACTTCCCATCTGTTTTGTTTGTTTGATTTTGTTCTGCGTTCTTGTTGACAAACAACCCAGAAATCACCTCACCTTCCACACTCTTAATATTAATAAACTTTTAATTTATCCTATCTATGTTTAATTTCATTCGTTCTTTTAAAAATTTTCTTGATGTTTCTCTTTAAAAGAGCTAGTATTATTTTCATTATTGCAATAGTTTATCTTAATCTTTCTAAAAATATTTTATAATATAGTTTTCTCTTCTACTATTAGTGTCCTGATTTCTCAGAATTCCCTCTTATTCTTGTTTTAATCCTTGTGTTTCTGGCTGAGACTGTCTTCAAATCTCTCATTCATATTTGAGTCACTGAAGGGTTGATGAGACACTCAGTGTCTATGATCACGACTTATCAGGTGATCCAACAGGAACTGATCATTTCAGGCTGGTCAATTTTCTAGAAGAATTGGACAATCTTCTGCCTGGAGGTACAGCTTGGCTGCCAACATTGTCTGTGCTGGTGGATAAAAGGAGCTGGTTGTCTCACTGCTCTCTATGTGACATTCATTATGTCTCTGAATTCAGCTGTACCTGATGTCCTCAAATTTATACTCCCTATGGTTCAACGTTCCCAGACAGTATAACTCTGATCTTTTAGTCTTCTGCTGAAGTGAAGGAGGGATAGATGCCTAGCTATGTAGGTAAGGGGAGGGAAGATAAGATGGACTGGCTACATAATTTGCAGGTCCCAGTGCAAAATGAAAATATCAAGCCACTTGTTCAAAACATATGAAGAATTTAAAGATGGCAGCAGCAGATCAATAAACTGTGTGGGGGCCTTCTAAGCCCAGGGCTCTGTGCAAGTACACAGGTTGCATGCCTATGAAGACAGCCTTGGATTTTGGTATCTAACTACTTCTGAAATAAATTTTAAAGTAATTCTTTTATTTACAGCTTTATTTGCACCCCCAGTCCTTCAGAGGCACATGGTGTCTCTAACATTTGATTTTCTTACGTTTCTGTGCCAAAGATGAACTTACTTCTTAGCTTTCCTGTTCTTCCCCAAGGCTCCCTCTCCAGAGCACTTGATTTTCATGTTGCTTTAGTCATCCTCTGTCTTTGAGCCTGCACAACTGTGTTGATATCTTTCATATGTTGTCTGCCCTCTCTTCTGCTGCTTTCTTTGTCCTTACAGGTTTCTTTTTGTCTTCTTTTCACAAGTCTGTTTTCTCTTGTTTTAGTAGTGTTTTGGGAGAAAGTTCACATAAGCACTTACATTTGCCATGTGTAATAGGAAACCTAAATTTTAATCATATATTTCTCCCAAAACCTTCTTCATTGATTTTTTAATATATTTATACTTTCTATAAGGATCAGAGATTTTATTAGCTTAATAAATTATTATATGTAAAAATATTTTAACAGAAAATCTTAATCTTAATAAGCAGTAATAAAGACAATAATAATGGTTCACTTAACTTGGTCGTTAAAGTTCTTAAGAGTGCTTTAAATATTAAAGTTATTTGTATTATTTAGTCACTTAGCATTCAACAAATATTTATTGAATACTTCCCATGGGCCAGGTACTACTCTGAAATGCTGGATTATATAACTTATTTATAAAAGATGACTGTGTTTGATAGTCTTGAAACTACCTTTGGGAGGATCTTGGAAAAAATTGAGTTCAATTTCCTCATTTTGAAAATGAGGAAAATGAAGCCCAGGGAGATTAGTAGATTATGAACTTCTTTAAGAAAGAAACTTACAGTCGCTTTAGCCTTTTTGTTGTTAAGTTGCCTGGCATCAATAAATTGATGATGCATAGGATTCATTTTTTAAGTATTTTAAAAGATAAAGCATAATTTAAAACATTAAACTGTAGATATTAATAGCATACATCTTATTTGTTATAAATACTCTGATACAGTAAAACATACGAAAATATACACAGCTGTATATACATATGAAAATATACACAGTGTTCGTATATACACAGTTTCGTATATACATACGAAAATATACACAGTGTTCAGATATTTGCGTTTTTAACAAAAAGCAAATAATTCTAAAAGTCTAAAATTGAATAGAAAAATTATAATTTATTCTATACAAATGAACCAATGAAGCCTGTTCACCAAAAATCCAAGAGCTTTTGCCTTAGGGACAAGCACGTCACTGACAATATCTCCAATGTAAATCTTTTGGGGCAGCAATGATACTCTGAATGTGACCTTGGTTGGGAGGCCCAGGAAGGCCATGCGAGCAAGAGGAAGACCAGGAAGAAACTAGAGCAAATTCCGTGCTGATGAATGTTAGGGGCGTTTAAAGCACCTCCACCACCTTTCACTGGATGCTTAGAATTGTGATGACCATGGCAGCTCCAGTTCACATGAGCAAGAGGTGTTCAGCTGTAGCATGTTCTACTGGGGTGGCCTTGGGAAGAAAGCTATGAATAGAAATAAACTTTCAGTTTGTCTCTTGTCAATGCTTTCTTGATAACAGATAAAGTAGTTCCAAAAGGCAAAAATTAGGACTCCTAAAGTCTCTTGAAATTGAAAAGCATTTAAAAATTTGCAAGGTCATTTGCTATCCTTTTTGCCTTACTAAATAATGATGGACATAGTCAGAACTGAAGGGATATCTACGTTGCACCCGAAATTGTGCTAAGTGCTTTACCTACAGTGTTCTCTTTAAATCTTACAGTAACAATTTTGCAAGGTAGGTGTTTATAGATGGATAAATTATGGCTTTACTATATGGAATAACTTGTCCAAAATTGAAATGTAAGTCAGATTTTGAATCCAGTTTTGTCCAAATCTAAAGGCCATGTTCCAACCAAATATATAGAGACCATGGTTACAGTACAACTTATTAAATTATTTTGGTGTTTATTGTTGATGATTTTTTTGCTTGTTATATTGATGGCTGATTATGAAAAAAAGTGAAATGAGAAAATTAGTATTATCAGTAAAGGTGGTTATGGCAAACAGGTCTGCATGAAAATAACTGAGGACTTTATGTAAATGCATTCACAGGGTCCTCTGAGTTCAGTGACTTACAGATGACCTCTGACAGCAGATCATCAAACATGATATGATGAAGTTTAACATATCATGTAATGACAACTGTCTCACAGACCACTCTTATTTTTCTCTATTTAATAGTTGTCCTCCCAAAAAACTAAACTAAACTAAACTCTGGATTTTTACTGCAGGATGTAGCATTATCCCCAGAAAAACATCATATATTCACTAAAACACAACTACTAAGAGAAAAGACTCAAGATGTATTTTAATACTGCTGTGTTTATTTAAATGCATTAAAGTTTCCCAAAGATTAAAAACATGTTAATTCTAGTAGAAACCTCTGATAAGAAACCTCTGTCCCTCAAACCAGCAGAAGTTATAAAATTTATTGAGGAAACTGCTAGAAAATAAGATGGTCACTGATAAAAAGAAGAAATTGGGTGCAAATTAGTTTTTTCCTTTTCCTTTCTTTTTTTTAAAATCTCCAATAGAATGTGCTGTTGTTTAAAAAAAAAATTAAGAGTCATGAAGGAACCTAGCTTGTTAGAGCTTGTGAGTATGTGTGTGTGTGTGTCTGTGTGCATTTCTGACTCAATGATTTGTTTCTCTACACTAACAACAAGGAATAATAATATATGGATTTAGACCAAAGGAAAAAACATATGGACAACAGGTAGTGTTTTACCTAGAAGGAGAAGAAGGAGGAAAGGAGGGATGGAAGGATGGAAAGCACAAAAGGAAGGAGGAAGGGAGGGAAAGATTTTGGCTCACTGGCATTAGAAAGACATATGCGTAGGCTGTAGCTAAGTGAACATCAGGAAAACCAGAGCACCTGGTACTGGCAGAGAAAAAATATTCTCTGGACCTTAAAATCAGTTGCCAGGTACCAGAGCTATTCATTGCTTAAGATTTAGAAAATATATTTTATAACTCAGGTGAAGTAGAGTTCAAATTTTTAAAAACATGATTTATAAAGGATTATCAAAATCTCTGGTAGACTTATTCGTTATCTTCCAAGTAGAGTAAAATCTCAGGTCCTTCATGGTTCTTGACATGCCAGCAGAAGACATGAGAGTCCTGGGTCAGAGACAAATGACTTTATTACTCACTGCATAGCAAGCATGGACTCCCTTTGTCTCCCAAGTCCTGCTGGGGTGACATGGAGTGTTTCAGGTAGATGCTGCACACATCATGATTTTATGTCACAATGGAGGAACCCTCAACTTAGAGAACCCAAATCCTTTATAATATGCAGTAGCAAACCTACCTGCTCTTTCTTCTGAAGGAGACATTTTATTTATTATACTTGGAAATATGCAAGCTTGCCCTCTGCTCTAGAAGGAGACACTATCTTCTGAGATTA
The DNA here is from genome assembly GCA_963574885.1 of Lepilemur ruficaudatus. Classification (NCBI taxonomy): domain Eukaryota; kingdom Metazoa; phylum Chordata; class Mammalia; order Primates; family Lepilemuridae; genus Lepilemur; species Lepilemur ruficaudatus. The sequence continues at coordinate 54,910 of CAUYRT010073807.1, read as the reverse complement.
TCAGACATCCTTTAAAAGGTGATCTAGAACAAAAGACACAGAGGACACGTGGAAACACGAGAGATCTGTGGAAAATCTTCTCCTGAAAGAAACATAGGGCTGCTATATTAAATATTCTGAGCTCAGAACAGGAATGAATTCCTAGAGAGAGCTTAGATCATAGATTTGGCAACTTGTGAGCTGAAGCTGCTCAATTGTTATTTCATGTGCGAGAGATGAACAGGTTAATAATCAGAATAGGAAAGACTCTTCCCTCCTCCCCCCTCCAGATATTGGCTTCATATGGCTTAATAATTGGTAACCCAATTGGTAACAAGCTTCTCAATTACAAATTAGATAAGTTATTTTGATCTTTCTGGTTGTATATGATTCTATCTATTTATATATCTATCAATCAGTACGTAAATATGGTTTTCTAGGGATTACAAAGCCAAATATCTACAAGGGCCGTCAGGTAATGAAGTGATCCAACTAAGGACTATGGCAGGGTTTCTCAGCCTTGGTACTGTTGGCTTTTGGAACTGGATAATTCTTCACTGTTGGAGGCTATTCCTTGCGTTGTAGAGCGCTTAATCCTTCTACTTACCAGATGTGAGTAGCATACCCCTAGTTGTGAAAACCCAAAATGTCTCCAGACTTTGCCAAATATCCCCCTGAGGGGAAAAATCATCCTGGATTGGGAATCACTGACTACAGAAAACTGAAGAACGCATTTTAAAAAGTTCAGGCTCTATTCCTCGCTAGCTGATTATTGAAAGGTGGGAATACTGGTTCATTATTAAAAAATTTTCATCAGAAGTATGAAAGCACTCAGCTTTAAAATATTTGTGTATATGCCAAGTCTGTCCAGAAAGTATCCAGCCATGTAGTATGTAAAATAGCAACACTTATTGAAGAAGATACAAGATACAAGAAACATCGTACCCTTCAAAATAGGCACCTTGGGATCTCAACAGTTCTCCCAGCGTTTCTTAACCAAAGGCGTAAAAGTTCCACATTCTCAGGTGTTCTGCTTGTTGCAGAATGTGGATCACTTTCAACATATTCTCAATCATATTTGCAATGTTGTGCCACACTTTTATTTGCACTGCATGTGTTGCATTGTCCCTGAAAGCCTTCTGAATCCTCCAAACAGTTTCCACGGAGGAATGTTAAAGTTTAACACAAAATTTGATGCAGATTCATTGCTCTACTGGCTCAGTCATTTTGGATGCCACGGCCACATAGTGCACATGCTCACTCCATGGCGTCTAGCGCCCCGCTGACTAGCACAGCGATGCCATCATTGTTCACGCATGCGCATCCCAGTCCACTCGCCTTGCCTGCTAGGTTATATGGATTTTGCGCAGACCTGTTCTCCTTATATTAATATTAACAATGGCTAGATAATTTCTGGACAGACCTTTTTTATGTCTTTTCTACCTTATTTCTGGAGTATGACTATGAAGGTCGGACATCTGAGCGTTTTCAGTAACCTCTGTCTGCACCACATCCAACATAGGAACACAAAATTTCACATCTGTGCGTGTCTGGGGCAGGTCATTTTTGAGTATCGGCCAGTAGGAAAGAGAGTGGTGTAGGATATTGGGAGTGTGCAAGGCAGCTTGGAATAATGCGGGAAAAGAGTCAATCAGAGAAAGAATGAGGTTAAAAAAAAACAAAACCTTTTTGCTTTGAGATTAGAATGTGTGTTTATCCCTTATGGACTCTCTCTAGTTTTCCTTTTACTTGTCTTGGCTGCTCAAGGGCTGCACCTGTGGCAAGTTGCTGGAATTTTTACAGAGGTATTGCAAGGAGCTTCCCCACCACGTCCTGGCTCTCCCAGAGAAAATGACACTCATAGGAGGAAGTGGTGTTATCATAGCTCTTTTATCAACCATATGTGCCATTTGCTGGTTTATCTACCTAGGATATTAGGCATGCAATTCACTGGAAATAAACATCTTTATAAAACCAGCAGTTCTTAAAGCATTTTATTCATTTGTACTAAGACTTCTGCTCACTCTCTTATTGTATGCTATGAAATCAATGTCTGAGTCAATTCTCCAAAAATAACACTTTTTATAAAAAACCTATAATAATAGTACTGTATTTATGGAACATGGAGCAATAGAAAAGCAATTCTTAGGATGATAGTATCCATTTTTTAGTTGAGAAACATTCTAAATGTGTCAAATCTACCAGGAATATAGTAATTAAGAATTACAGTTATTTTCTTCATGTATTAGGTAACTAATTATACTATCTAGTTACAAAGAATAATTTTTTCTGTGTAAGAAACAAAATTCAGAGTGATTGAAAGGATGCAATACTATATTGCAATATGCTGAAATAAAAGAATAAAAAAAGAAGAAGAAAAGGAAGACCTGGTCAGAGGAACGTGACTGCTCACTGAAATCAAACTTTCCCCTGTCATTCACAGAGCCATTTATTCCAGAAATCATTCTGCTGACTTGGAATCCCTAAAGTCCAGTTTTGACAAGAATCACTCTCTGAAGTGTGAGAAGATAGTGATAGCAGAGTCTAGCAGTTTAAAAGTTATATGCTCGGGAAATATTTCAAAGGGTGTTAGACTGACTAAAGAAGCTAAAGAAGTCTATCGTCTTTATGATGCCAAAGAATCTAAACTTCACAACATGATATCTTCGGTTGCCAAGGTGTGTACTTTGTAATTCAGTGACCAAAAATGGTTTCTGTAAGCTTCCCCCTCACAATTCTCCTTAGAAACAGATGGAGTTCTCAGCTCGGTGTGGGATAGAGGAAGGTTTGCTTAGCTTCCCCAGGCCAGTGTTTGTCTTTCTGTCCCCTACTGCACTTCCTTTTTTTTTTTTGAGACAGAGTCTCACTATGTTGCCCAGGCTAGAGTGCCGTGGCGTCAGCCTAGCTCAGAGCAACCTCAAACTCCTGGGCTCAAGGGATCCTCCTGTCTCAGTCTCCTGAGTAGCTGGGACTACAGGCATGCGCCACCATGCCCGGCTAATTTTTTCTGTGTATTTTTAGTTGGCCAATTAATTTCTTTTTACTTTTTTTAGTAGAGACAGGGTCTCGCTCTTGCTCAGGTTGGTCTCGAACTCCTGACCTTGAGCGATCCTCACGCCTCGGCCTCCCAGAGTGCTAGGATTACAGGTGTGAGCCACCACACCCGGCCTACCTACTGCACTTCTTACTTTATGGTTGGTCATCTCACATTTAGTCCCAAATCCATTCTTAGGAAATGATCTGATATTTACAATTTAGAGGGTGTTTGAGTCAATGTGTGGATGTATCAAATAATCCTTACCTCTGGCTATGGAATAAATGAGTATTTCTTGTTACAGAAATTTCAAGCATCGGCTGTCAGATGAAGAAAAAAAACCTGTCATGTAAGAAATTCTTTCTTTGGCCCTTGTAATCACAACGTATGGATGGCATGAAAAAGTCCTTAATGGCAAAGAAAGATTAGGATCTATTATGATTATTTCTACGCCAAACTCTTCTGTAGCCTGGCTCGGGCTAAGAAGCATTCTGAATTTCTCAGTATTATCAGTTTAACCTGAAACCTTGGATCTGAATGAAAGGATATTTATACATGAAACCAAGACCAAGTTGGAGCACCCCAGAGGACTTTTAGGCATGTGGCCAGTGGCTCATGGAAACTTCGAGTCATATTGGCTCACTACTACACTTTGTTCATTCCTCTTCCTCACCCTTATCTAAGGTCCTCAAGGACATCATAGGAAATTTCACCAGTGTTAAAAGTCTTTCCAAAACTCTGCCGGAAAAGAGGTGGTGTGCAGTTTCCCTATTAGATTTGGAGAAACTGGAGAAACATTTGTTTGGAGAAACATTTTTCTCCTTCCAAAGCTGATGCACACCTGGTCATTGTGGATGGTAAATGAATCAAAGCATCATCTGTCATGTGTACCTTGAGTAAGCCCAACTCATGCAGGGTAATCCCCAAGTAACCTTTATTTGACTCGACTGTCTCCCTACCTCTGCTCTGTTGGGTTAGCCCTCGCTCCTGGATGAAAACACAGTCCCCAACTGGTCACTCTTGGGTAACACAGAATATTCTCTAGTCACTTTCTGTCATCAAACACAGTCTCCATCGAGTAATCATGAAGTCCATCTTGATTTAAAATTAACACTTCAATCATGATTTAAAGCTAAAACCTTTTCTCTTCTTCTCCTTCTCCTACCTACTTCATACTGGAAGCCTCTATTTAGCAAAGAGAGTGAGAGTGGGCAGCTTTGTCTCTCCCACCCTAGGGCAGTGATTATTTCCCCCTTTGTTTGTTGCTAACTAGGGCTGGCTCATAGAATGAGAAAAGATATCAGAAGTCAGGAATGTAACTTGCGGGACTGTCATTTCAATTCAGGGTTGGTATTTTCTGGGCTCAACAGACTTCAAAGTGTGACTCTTTCTCTGATGTCAAGTTCTGTTAGTTCTTCAGAGACCATCCCCATCATTCTCTGCATTGCTGAGGGTCTCTTGTCTCAGATTCTTTTGATAAGGACAAAAACATCTCTCTTCTGTTTTACTCCTTCCTCAGCTGCTAAAAACAGAGTGGCCCCTCCAGCACCTTCTGCTGAGGTCTGGTGGCCTTCTTGGACAGGTGCTACAGTATGCAACGCCAGCCCTCTGTCATGCGTGGCCCACAACAGGTATGAAGGAAACACTCACTTCTTGCCCTGAGAAACTACAGGCGTGTGAGTCATCTGTCACAGGCCTGCCCCTTTGCCTGGCATCAGGTACTGAGACTATGGTTAAAACCCCTGCAATGCTCATCTGATAGGACACATTTCAGCACTAAATTCACATCTATCCTGATTAACCAATAAAATAGTCAGCTATTGGAACTAGGAGGCTTGAGATGACACTGTAGTCTTCAAATAATTACCATGGACGGCAATTCATGTGGCCCGTTTTTCCACACCCTGTCAGTGGGGACACGCTGGGAGTTCACAGGAAAACGTACATGACACTGGAGGGTGAACATGGCAGATTGCAATGCCTTTGTTTTACAGTCATCTGCTTCCAAAACTGAGAACAACTGTTGTGTGATGCTTCCATTCCAAGCATTAATCTCTGGGAGAACCTCTCCCTAACTCTCTCCTAATAAAAACATTCCTCAGTGATTTAGTGTCATCAGAATTTGCTCAGTTTAGGGATAAATTATGTTCCAAAAACACTATCTATAAGATCTAAGGCAATTTCCTTTTAGTAGAGGGGCAACTTTTTATGTAGCTTAGGGCATTTACAAAATAATTTTTAATCTTCGTTTTTCACCGGTTATTCCCTGAAGAGCATGTCTAGTCCAGGGAATCCTGACAGACTATCATTAAGGCCAGAAGTTAGCTAGGAAGCAGAGCCTTCCTTTTATGTATATTTATGACCACCAAATAGCACAACTCCAAGGTCATCATTCACATGGTAGTCAATGTGCATGGCCTTATGTGGCGGCCTTGCACATAGTTTGGATGACATGGATTCTTTTTTTGTTGTTGTTTCCAAGAGCAACAGAAAAGAAATTGTACAACAATTGCAAAGCATATGGGGTATGTGTGAGTTGTATTGAGTGGAGACGGGCTTTGAAAAAGGACAAAAAAGAAAGCATCTGGTTGCTCACTTAAAATATAAGCTCCACAATGGAAAGAGCTTTTGTGTGTTGTGTTCACTGATGAATCCTAAGCACTTAGACTAATGCCAGTACAATAGTAGACCCTTGATAAATATTTGTTACATGAATAAACTATTTATGTTTTATTTTTCTCCATAATAGAGGACTGAAAGTGATACCCTACAGTTCCCATGTGAGTCATCATAAAATCTAACTTTATTTTACTTTATCCCAATAACAAAATACATTTTTAAAAAATTAATTTTATTTTGATAATTTATGAGGTTTCTAATACATTCCAGCTATAATCCTACATGCTTTCATCTAAGTTATTTAATTCTATCTTTTTCCCAATAACTGTGCAAAGAAAGTATCATTATGCTTGTTTTTACAGATAAGGAAACAATACTACAGAGAGTTGTCTAAGGTAATGTATAATATATAGCAAAATAAGAATTTAAATATTCAGCTTTTGACTTCTACTCTATTGAAACATTTCCATTTCAATTTCATGTGGGAATTAATTCATTTAATTTTATGGCATGGTTTGTTACATTATATATTTCAAGTTTGTTTCCTGTATTGTAGTAAGAGAAACTCTATACCAAAGGAGAGGAAACACTTAGAATACCTTTAGTCTTGGCTCTAAACTTTTCTATCTAACTCTTCTTCCATTCACTTGAAATACTGGATTAGGCAGGACTGATTCTCAGCCCAGATCTGCGATCCCTGTGAATATATCTGGGGACTGGGGTGGGTGGTGGAGTGGAGGGGGCGGGGGAGTATTGATAAGGGCATTGCACTAACTAATAAAGGTACTTCATTGACAAAGCACCTCTTGGATCTAAAACTACTTGGAGCAAATCTGTTTTAATACCAATAGGTAGATGTTAAAGATTTTCTTATGATCAAGCAATTTTGAAGACTACTTTCTATGTTACAACAGGTATCTACTTGGCTTGGTTCTTGATTGCATTAAAATATGACCCATAATGAGGAGTAGACCAAATCCTGAGATGGAAGGGAGAGAAGCAACACTGAATTTGAAATATAATTATCCATTTATTCCCAATTCAAGATTTCAAAGGTTTTGGAGTCATTTGACAAATTATAGAAAAGCACAGTTAACATGAAAAAGCTAGGTTTTATTTCCAATAACCTTAGTTGATATTTCTTAAGACAAAGTAGGTAAGGAATATCTATAGTCTTTAATTTTCTGATTCTGAAAAAGTTAGAAAATAAATTTGGGCATTGGGCCTCAACTCAGAATTTCTACCCTGTGAAGGATTTCTTGAAATACAGAGACAAACGTAGATGTTTATCACCCGCACTTGCTCTGTATTTCCTTTAATCACTTATATTATGGACCTGAAATTATTAGTTTACTTTCCTGTCTTCCATCATCAAATGTGTATTAGATGAATCAATAAATTAGCACAAGGCAATGATGTGGTTGGAATAGGTTGTTTTCTTAGAGAACTGCTATGGTTTGAATGTTTGTCCTCTCTGAAACTCACGTTGAAACTTCATCCCCAATATGGAAGTATTGAGAGGTGGGGCCTATAAGAGTTGTTTGGGTCAGGAGGGCTCTGCCTTTATGGATGGATTAATCCACTCATGGATTAGTGCATTAGTGGATTAATGGGTTATCATGGGAGTGGCACTAGTGGCTTTATAAGAAGAGGAAGAGAGACCTGAGTTAGCGAGCTCAGCCCCCTTGCCATGTGCCATGTTGGGACTCTGCAGACAGTCCCCAAGGCTGTCACATATGTGGCCTTGGACTTCTTGGCCTCCGTAACCATAAGAAATAAATTCCTTTTCTATATAAATTGCCCAGTTTCAGGTATTCTGTTATAAGCAACAAAAAATGGATAAAGACAAGAACTTTTGATTTAATATTGCTTAAGCCACACTGTGAACTTGTCAACATGAGACATAAATATGTCTCATGATTGTTCTTTAGCTTTTTTCCATTTCTAAGCCTTAACAGTGGCAATGGACATTCTTTCCCCAGACTAAATCAAGGGGTATAGAATGAATTTTGGAATAGTAACAAAAAAGAACAAGTAATAATAACTCTTTTCTTCTAAATCAGTGACTCTCAAGCTCCAGTGTGTGTAAGAAATCATCTGCAAAGATGATAAAGAAGATCAGGCTGGTTGAAGGAGGATAGGGTCTGGTCTTATTTTTATTAAGTTCTCAGATTATTCTGGTAACTGGCCAAAGTTTGAGAACAATTTCTCTGTGGAAAACAATTGAATTATTATACATTTTTTTCTCTTCACTCCTGAAGCCCTGAACCAATAGAAACTCACAAGGAAATAAAAGGGAAATAAAAAAAACAAATAGTGCTAATACATGACAGTACTTGTTAATGCAATTGTTACACAGGACTTGGACAATCAATAGTTAATCAAAAATCCCTTTGAGTTTGAAGAGGAATACACATTGTTTACAGGGTTTTCATGTCGAGTTTGTGTGTGCATGTGTATGTGTTTTCACAGAATCTTTTCTTCAAATGAAATCTTTTGTGGACTCCAGATACGTAAAACCTGATTAACCAGAGTGTCTTCGTTTGAAGTAAATGTGGTCAAGGGTGAGGGGACCTGGCCCCTGGACCACTGAGCTGCCCCACTGGCTCTAGCAGCAGCTTTTAAGGGCTCCATGGATTCCTAGGGTTTCCTGGAGCACAGTTTGAAGACCACCAATGTGCATTAACACCTTCTCCCCATCACATCCGCCCGTATTCTTTTTGGTGGACATAATCAACGCTGATCTGTGTGACAAATCATTAAAATCCAATTTATACCTGATTGTCACATTTAGGAAGGCACCTGTGAGCCAGGATATTCATGCCAGATCCACTGAAAGGAAAGGCAAGACGAAATTCTGGGCTTATGCTTCCCTCTGGACAGAAAGAAAAACCCGAAGAACAACAACACTGAACATGCCAGGCAGACGCGTTTTCAGCCCACAGTTGCCAGGTTGGCTTCCTATTTCCTTCTTCCCCTTTCAGGAAACATGTGTCTTTTTCAAGGGGAGAGAGAACGAGAAAAGTTTCCTTCTGCTATTCCATGTGGGTTAATTTGCTCTCTTACCCTCAGAAAACGGTAACATGATTTTCTAACTTATATTCAGATTGGGTCATTATTGTCTTATTTAATGCAATAATTTTAACCAGAAGTTAATTTTTTCTATTTATATAGACCTTGAGGAAACTTTTGCCCTTTAATTTTTATGTAATAGTTTAAACTCCTTAACAAACTGACTTGCAACTTTTAGAGGAACAAGGGAACCCCTGATACGGATTATTAATCAGATTATGTAATCTCCGAAGATAGGAAACAAATGTAGGTTTCGTAGAGCTCTGTCTACTTTATTTCTTTTTTTTTTTTTTGAGACTGATTCTCACTCTGTTGCCCAGGCTAGAGTGAGTGCTGTGGCGTCAGCCTAGCTCACAGCAACCTCAAACTCCTGGGCTCAAGCGATCCTTCTGCTTCAGCCTCCCAAGTGGCTGGGACTACAGGCATGTGCCACCATGCTCAGCTAATTTTTTCTATATATTTTTAGTTGGCCAATTAATTTCTTTCTGTTTATAGTAGAGACGGGGTCTCGCTCTTGCTCAGGCTGGTTTTGAACTCCTGACCTTGAGCGATCCGCCCGCCTCGGCCTCCCAGAGTGCTACGATTACAGGCATGAGCCACCGCACCCGGCCTGCATTCTGATTTTTAAAAAAGAAAACTCTTTCACTAAAAGGGCAAACAGCCAAATTTTGCTTAAAATTTTTGTCCTCATTTTTGGTAAGTATTAAATGTAACCATCCTGTGAACACATTTGGGACAAAAAATAAATAAATGTAACCAAAAGTACAGAAATATATATATATTTTTAATAAATGTAAGGGGTATAAATGCAGTTTTGTTACATGGATATACTGTGTAATGGTGAAATCTGGGCTTTTGGTGAAACCATCACCAAAAAATGTACATTGTACCCATGAAGTAATTTCTCATCCCTCACCCCCCCTTCTACCCTATAGAAATATTTTCTTATATGAAACATGCATTTTAAGTTTTGTTTATTTTAAGCTATGGGGGTGGGAGAGGAGGGAAGAAATTAAAATCTGATAAAGAAGTCTATAATGACCAGTTTTCCACCAGGAAGAGAAGTGCACAAAAAAAAGTACCACAAAAGAAGAATTTGGATCACACATGGAGAAATTCCTTTACCTGACAATGCATGACAGATTATCACTAAAGGATATCACAAAAGCTACTGACATTATAACTGGTTTATGGACAGAAGACATACCACTAGGATTGCTTTAGGAGACCTTCTTAACTCAATTATAAATTTTTAAAATTTGATACTCATTAATGATCAACTCTAAGATAATTGCCAACAGCAAGCAGCAGGTAAATGGAATATTAGTGTTTAGAAACTCCAAAGGAAAAAAAGGATTAAGCCCCACCAAATATTCTGCAAATAAGACTTTATCAAACAGGATTATTGATACAGACCACCCACCTCCACCGTCTTTTTTTTTTCTGATACAGAATTTTACTCCATCACCCAGGCTAGAGTAGCTGGGATTCTAGGCACACACCACCTCGCCCGGCTTTTTTTTTTTTTTTTTTTTTTTTTTAAGTAGGGACAGGGTCTTGATCTTGCTCAAGGCTGGTCTCGAACTCCTCAGCTCAAGCGATGCTACTGCCTTGGCCTCCCCAGTAGACCCCTCTTTACTAGAAAATGATGTCCACAAACTCCCCACTCTCTTGGAATCAAGAAAATAAATTCAGTTTACTTTCTTAGTTGTCTTTAAACTACATTCCAAGTATTACATTCTTTAAGCATATCCAACAGGCCTAACAAGGTATGTCTTATTAAAAAGTAAAAACTGTGTAAAAAAAAGATTCAAGTATTAACATTAGATTCCCAAATATTTCTTAGTCACTAACTAGAACTTGGTCTTTAGACTATAGGGCTTATTCCTCTCAAACAGGATTCCAGATGGCTTGCACCCAGGTGCCAATGAGCAAGAGCATGGCTTGAAACTAAGCACTGATCCTGTGATTGAATGAAAACTTTGGCTAATTCATTTACGCATTTTTTTATATTTTTTTCTAACTTGCTCATTCCAGGTACCCTGGCAAGCAACAGAAAGGCTCTCCAGGTTATCATTTTCAAAAAATACTTGATGCTCAAAAAGTTAAGCACAAAATTCGCATCAAATCACTCTTCTTAAAACTTACTGTGTTTTTAAAAATGAAAAAAAAAATCCAGCCATACTTTTATTTTACCTTTTAATGCGTATAAAGATTATCTACATAGCCAGGTTGCCTCCCAGAGTCAGTGCTTATCTGGAGCACACTAAGCTTCAGAAATCAAGTGCTTATCACTGTAAAAGCAAGAATGTAATTTGAAAGGAGGTATTTGTAGCATCACTAATTATAGGTGTCCACAACCAAGGTCTTAAATGATTACCAGATACTACCGATTTCAGATGGGAAAAAGCCTTATGTAACCACCTCACCTGCCTCAGAAAGAACCAGGGGCACAGAAAGTTACAGAAGCAGCTCAAGCACCTACCAGCATATAGCGTAGAATAGCGCCAAGACCCAAGAAAAACTTACATGGTAACTTACATGGCGGTGGGGATAAGCCATTTCGATTTAAAGTGCCCCCCATTAACACAAAGTTCATCTCCTCAGCTGAACACTGAAAGACTTCAACATATCTGTCCTTCATGGTTTTTTTATGACACTTCTGTGCAGCCATAAATGCTCTGTCCGCAGACTTCATCTGGATAAAGGCATCTCCTGAAGGGCGGCCCTGAGTGTGTGGGGGAAGAATAAAAACAAAAGGAGACTGTCTCCTTCAACAAGGAAATAGTTGCTTACAAAACATGCAAAGTGACAATCACCCATAGAACACTTTAGCCACAAAATCTGGGTGACAGTGTGATCTACTAAAACCTGATTTGTATTTCATCACCTAATCACCAGAATGGCCCACAAAACCTAGAAGAAACAGTTTTGAGAGCTCATAGCTGAAGGTGAACCTTTTTGGTTTCTGTTCGTTAGTATCAGATTTCCAGTGTTTTCAGAGAATCTCCTTGTGACTGCGGTTGCAAAATATAGGATCGTATATTGGGATTTTTTTTTCCCTTCTGAAAGATCAGATTAAATCTCCTTTGACTGAGAAAGGCTAGTAACAGAACCAGTATTGGAGCTTTACACATCCTCCTACAGAAATCAGAACAAACCAATATTCTCTCTCGGCTCTCTGTTCCAGTACGTCACTAACGTGCCAATTCCTTTCACTTTTCCCTCTTCCCTGAAGCCTAGGTTGGAACGTGGCTTGGGGGTAAGGACTTGGGAGCTGCAGGGCACAGTGATGGTTGGTGAGAGCTGTGTCATCAGACTTGCTTGGGAGCCCTTCTCTCATCCACTCCCTTGCAGCTCCACCTTAAACCTTGGTCAAACAGATATTCATAGACATTTTTATTAGTAATAGCTTACTAAGATACCCTATTAAAAAACCAAGCCTATAGATTTCTGTTCTGAAGAACTAGAACATCTTAGTTTTATAGAGCATGAACATTTTATGGGGGAGAAAAAGACAACCAGTGTATAGAACTGCTTTCTTATTTTAAGGGTTTCTCTAAAAGTCTCTTAGGGACTATTTAGTCCAAATTATTACCATGCAAGTTACCATAAGAGTTACCATACCAGGGAAATTAGCAACGAACCCAGTCCAAGATGGAAACCTAACATCTTCAAGGCAGCTAAGAGCTCATCTATCATCAAAGAAGCATTTTTTTCCCAAATGTAATCACAACAGGTCACATGGGTCACTGAGAGGCAAATCTGTCTACTGTTGTTAATCAAAATGTAATGGGCCCTGGGTTATTAGAAAGGGCGACTAAAAAAGAAACCAAACAATTCCCTGGTGATACTGTTTTGTGGAGAATTTTATTTAAAGGACTCTTACCAGGAAAGCACACAGAGAGGGTCAGATAACAAGTTGTATAACAATATTGACTTTTGAGTTATAAGCATGTGCTGGTACAGAAAACTGGTATAGAGAGCAAGGGCTCAGAATGTTTTCTGATTTCTTATATCTAATGTCATGTGCTTTCCAGTAAGACAAGATTACAGTTATAAAAGTGACCAAATCTCCAAGTGAAAAGAAAAGGTGGGAAGTTAAAAGTTTAGGAAAATAATTAGTATTTCCAATATAAGCCTATATGCAACCCATAATGCTTAAAAATGTCTTATTTTCAAAAATTATTACAACTTTGCTTTTAAAGAATTCCGAAGTTTTAAATATAACTACTTGGCTTATGGGTTTGTAGAATTTTATCCTGCTTATGATAGATAGCACAAAATACTGTTAAATTTTCTAGCAAAATTTTCTAGCAAATATGACTAATTTTATTTAAACAAAAATCAAGTGACACCAAACTAGGGAATACTTTACATTTGCATACTGAAAAAATCCAGTTAAGATTTTGATAGAGGCTTCTCAGCAATTCATTCATTAATACATCTGAGTGCCTATTATGACCCACATCCTGTTCTAGGTAGTATGGACACAAGCCCTAACTGAATTTTTTGCATTCCACTGAATGTAATATGATGTCTAACATACATATAAAATAAGCCATTTCTGAACAGTCTATGGATACAAAATGCTCTGGGACACAGGCATGCTTCTTTGTTTACATATAATCCATGTTTGCTTTCATACTACAAACGGCACAGTTCAGTAGCTGCAACAGGAAAAACTGTATAGACACTGATAATATATTTGGCTCCTACCTGATGCTTGATATATGCTTGATAATTTGATATATGATGGAATCGAGCTGAAATTGAATTACCATACTAATGACAGCATTTGTTCTAGAGTTCATCCTAAAGACCTCTTGTATTTATGGTTAAATCTTTCCTTGAAGACTTACTGTATTTCAAAGACCAGTGTTAGGCTAACAGGCAAAAAGATTTACAAATTTATTTATAAAAAAAAGTAAAAAATAAATTATCATAAAAAAGAAAAAAAGGAAAAGACTTACTGTATGACTGAGGACTATTTGTATATTTTTATTAAGAGAGAGCTTTTGATAAGAACAAGCAAGTAAGTTTTCCATAAGTTCTTACCTGGTGATTCAATACCATGTGAACCCCATGAGTACGAATATCGGTGGAGAACTCCCCCAGGAAGTCCAAGATGTCCTCTATTGTGGCCGCATAAGGAAGACCTCGAAGGCGTATACAGTCTCTAACATTTGTAGGGGGCACGAATTGCTGAGGTAGTACTGGAATAATGGGAGGGGTTGGAAGTGGAATGAGAGGGGCCGAGGAGAATCGATTCAGCACCTGTACTCAAAGCAAAACAGAAGTGATTTAGAGCCTTGCTTCTCCTATGTCGTCTGCAGACCAGTAATGGCATCTCTGGCAAGTCTGTCAGAAATGCAGAAGCTCAGCTGCACCCCAGACCTAGTAAACATGTCTGTAGTATTTGAATAAAATCCCCAAGTGGTTCGTAAGTACATCCAAGTTTGAGAAGCAGTGACAGAGAATGAGATTCATGCACTTCGGCTATGAAAGCATGATACTCTTGTCAAATACACATTCAACACACTTATATTAAGGATATGTCTACCTGGAAAAATGTGTCACTATGTACCTTGAGACAAGTATCCTTAAAGGCTGCCACTTTCATAAAAACCTTGACATATTGCTAAATGTGGACTTTTATACTAATGTATTAGATTTCATTAAGTACACAGTATTCCCCTTGATATTATTTTCATTCTCTATCTCCAAACCCAACAAATAGAAAGAGAATGACCCCATAAAGGAACCACAGCCCCAACGACTTTGGATTATGTTAAAATATAATATTGCATAATAGCACAAGACTGGCTGGATAATGTACAAATAAAAAAAAATCATTTGATGACCATAAAGATAAATAGCAATATAGCAATTTAGTTTCCATGTGAATTTGAGAAGTGGCAAGACAGAGGATCTTCGGGATCTTAAATTCACAATCAGCTGTCTTGAGAATGATGGTGACAGGTCACGTAACTCTAGGGCAAAGGATCACTCCTAGATAAAATTCGTATTACAAGGCTCTTGTCCACTTTAGGCTTAGTTTAGAGCATGCCAACTAGTTCATGATACTAGGAGGCAGGACCCTGTGCAAATGCCATTTGTGGCATCCCCAGGTTTTCTGAGTAACTTAACCAATGCCTCCATTAACATTTCATAAACTGAAACATAGAAGGATCAATGAACCCTTCCCCAAAATGTACACTAATTTTCCAACTCACACCCTGTTCGAATGAGTAAGAGGTGATAAAAATCAAAAAGCAGAGCCCTTACCACAATAAAATAAAATTAAAATTAAAAAAGAAAAAAAAAAGCAGGGCCAAATAAATGCCATGACAAAGTGACAGGAAGACCTAAATTATGCAAACAATCCAGATGCAGCACAAACAATAGGAAAATAGAAAAAAAATTAACATACTTATAGAAAAACTCAGGACAGGAAATGGGTCAAGCATCTTACAATACCTGCCAAAGAGGAAGTGCTCAAATACTGATAGAATGACATGATTATTAGTAATGTAGAGAAGACAGTGAAGGACCCTATGTCTGGTACAATACTTGTTAAATCAGTAGAGATGGAGATGTGGAGAGAGAGCACACCCAAAACCACATTACAGTAGAGACACATAGAGACAGTCTACTCTATTCCCAAACCAACACACAGTAGGCCCAGGCCTGGGGTAGTAGATCTAGACCATGATTTTCATGACACTGTTCTTCCAGTTAGAGAACTAAAACAAAGTCTCATTGTGTTTTTTCTTCTTGTTTGGGAAGAATGGATATAACATTTGAAACCTCAAGCACATGTAGCATATTTTAGATATTGAGAATTTATGGCACACATTTTCAACAAGGTACAGATTTAAACCTCACTGACCCCTAAAGACATGTTCAGCAGGTAAGTCAAAAATAGTTGAAAGGCTTGAGGTTCTACACGTGGTTTCATGACTGGATCTTAGGACATGTTGGGGAAGGGATTGCCCCATTTTATGCCTTAAAAAAAATTTTAAAAACTCTCTGAATTCTGAAAGCCAGTAAAACAGTAGAGAGGTCACCAGCAGGATATGAAACTGATCAAGCCTTTTGGGAAATAATAATTTGGTAAGACATTAAAAGCCTTAAAATATCACACTCTAAATCTACAGAAATCTATCATAAATTAATGACTATTTTATAAGCATGTTTATGTAGGAATTTCTTACAGTAGGAAAAAAGTAACCTAAATGTACAACACAGGAATTGAGATATTAATTTAAATGAAATTTTTTAGACATGGGTCACCTTTCAAGATATATAGTTTTAAAAAAGAATACAAAAGGACAGCCACAGCAGTATTCCAGTTTTATAAAAACATACATAGTATGTTTTCTGTGTGTGTATAGGATAACAGTGACTACTTTTTGGTTATATAATGAAGCCTATTTTCATGTACTTTCTGTATTGCCTAGGTTTTATTTTAACATGATAACATAATTATTTTCAGAGATTAACAGAAATCAAAGCAAAAATATCAACATACTCTTAAAAACCAACCTGCTGAACTTCAGCTGCTGTGCTCCTGAAGAGTTCAATGTACCTTTTCCCCAACAAGTCCTTATGCTTCCTCAACGCGTTCTGTGCATATTCCTCACAAGCAAAGAGTACAAAAGCATCCCCTGTTGGCCTACCATCTGGGTAGGTGACAAAGAGGATGCCTTCCTTCCCCCCAGTGATGGGGCAATGCTGTCCAAAGAAGGCCACCACTTCTTCAGCTGTGGCCGTGAAAGGGAGCCCCCGCATGCGGACAATGACTTGATTCTCCTTGGAGAGAAACTGGGCTACCTCATTGGAGGTACCTAGGGAAAACAAATATTAGGAAGCATGGAGACAAATAACGAAGACCTCAACCTTACCAAATTTAAAATAAAGTTGCTGGCAAAGTTTTGAATTCATAACTAAGATCCTAATTCCTAAAGAATTCATAACCTCATAGGAATTAGAATTTTCTTCCCAAATTTCAAACTCTGCCCATATTTTTGTAAAACATCCTGTTAATCTAGGAAGCTGGCTAGACAATTGAATCATGGACCAATCACCTACACTTCCTATGGAGAGGTAGTAAGTCATCATGGTAGTTAAAGGCACAGGTCTTGGAGACAGAATGCATGGGCCCAATTTGGGGTTTACTGTTTACTACAGTATGACCCTCCTCCTCAAGCTTAACTCCATGTCTTAGTTTCTTTGTACATAAAACTGCCTGCACTTTAAAAATTGTGAGAAGTAGATACAAACCACTTCAGGTTTTGTCCTTTTCCTGATTACGTTTTATTAAGAAAAATTCAAACACACTCAAGAAGAGATAATACTATGAATATACTGGGCACCCAATTTCACTATTTATCAACATCCTCTGCCCAACATAAAGCTTTTTTTTTTTTTTTTTTTTTTTTTGAGGCAGAGTCTCATTCTGTTGCTCAGGCTAGAGTGCCATGGCATTAGCCTAGCTCACAGCAACCTCACACTCCTGGGTTCAAGCAATCCTTCTGCCTCAGCCTCCTGAGTAGCTGGGACTACAGGCATGCGCCACCATGCCCGGCTAATTTTTTCTATGTATTTTCAGTCGTCCAGCTAATTTCTTTCTATTTTTTAGTAGAGACAGGGTCTCGCTCTTGCTCAGGCTGGTCTTGAACTCAAGAGCTCAAACGACCCGCCCGCCTCAGCCTCCTCCTCCTAGGATTACAGGCGTGAGCCACTGTGCCCAGCCTCCAACATAAAGCAGTTTGAGCTGGACACAGGCAACTTGTCTCTGTAATCCCAGCTATTTGGGAGGGCTGAGGTGGGAGAATTGCATTAGCCCAGGGGTTCCAGACCAGCCTGGGCAACATAGTGTGACCTCATCTCTAAAAAGAAATTTTTTTTAAATAAAAAGGAAGCATTTTAGACATATTGCCATGTAGCAAATAGCCATATGCATATCCTTCAAACTCATACACTAGCAACATTTTCCCTTAATAGCAAATTCTTATCATAATACCCATATAGAATGAAATTCCAGTCAAAAATGTAAAAATCAATTAACTTTGCCATCTACAATTTACAGTGCATCCCTCATGGAACCCAAGGATCCAGGTAAGAGTAAAGCAACCCCAAATACATTTATCCCCAACCAATATCAAACAAAGGATCCAGGTAAGCGTAAAGCAACCCCAAATACATTTATCCCCAACCAATATCAAAGTTGCTTTGGAACTCTGGAAACCCATTAAACTTGAAGCCCTGAATTTTTAAGCCTTAGGGTTTACCTAAAGACAAACCAGAACAAAATTGTACTAGCAAATTGTGTTAGCAAGATCCTGTTACTAAAAGTTCTACAGTTGTAAACATTTTCACCAGGGCAATACGACGCAGGTATGCAAACGTTTTTCACGTTACCCTTGTATAATTTTTCAATCCCTTACAAAAACCTGTTAAAAAGGTCTGCAATTCTTTGATTCAGCTACCCTACTTTTAGAGATTTATCCTTATGAGCAGCTCACAGAGACTGAAAAATACTCACTGCAACATACATAAAGTGAAAAGTTGGAAACAAGCTCTAAATGCACAACAGGGATGTTTAAAAACATTATGGCACATATAATACTGTGTAGCAATTAACATTTAAGAAAATTCAGTAACAAGGGACGATGTTCATAATATATTAAAAGGAAGTTATAAAAAAAATATGAACAAAGCAATAGAAACTTACAAATAGTTACATGTATAGAAAAAAATCAGACAAAGCACAGTAAAACAATTTATGCGTCTATTACTTTTAGGTTTTAAAGCTATAAATCCCTCAAGAATTAGATAAAGACCATATTTGTCCCCCCCACCTTTCTAACCATATTACTGCAAATACTATGTACCCAAAAATGTGAGCCCCAAAACTACCATGTTCCTGTCCATTAATGACTTAAGTTTAGAGAAATGCTAGAAGCGAGTATGCAACAAACCCAGTTTGTTGAAGTGTGGCTATTTTAAAGCAATTTTCAAACTTATTACTTTCAAGAACTACCCTTTCCCTTTGCATATGACTTTATATGACCTTTTCATATTCATATAGTACTATTTTTAATGACTATTGAACTCATACTAGGTTGGCTCAAGCCTTAGGGCAAGTGTTATACATTATGTTCACTGATATTAGAAATATTTTCCTATTAAAAAAATATATATATATATTCCAGCTGGGCATAGTGGCTCACACCTGTAATCCTAGCACTTTGGGAGGCTAAGGTGGGAGGTTTGCTTGAGGCCATGAGTTCAAGACCAGCCTGGGCAACACGGCAAGACCCTGTCTCTACAAAAAAATAAAAAATTAAAATATTAGCCAGGCATGTGGTACATGCCTGTAAGGCCTAACTACTTGGGAGGCTGAGGCAGGAGGATCATTTGTGCCCTGGAGTTTGAGGTTGCAGGAAGCAATGATGACACCACTGCACGGTAGCCCAGGCAACAGAGTCAGACCCTATTTCCAAAAAACAAAAAAATCTATTTCCATAGTCCATTGCTAAATTTAAACATGCTAAATTTTAGATTCTTATTAACTAAAACCACATTATATAAAAAGTACTCACCACCGGCAATTTTAAGAAAATCTTCACCTGTTGCTTTGTAAACCTAAGAAAAGAAAGGAAAGTTAATCACATAGTTCCTGAGCCTTCCAGCATATGTTAACATTCACTCAAGACATCCAGGGTCTCAGGCTGTGAGGACATACCTCAATATACCGGGTCCCCATGTGATGTTTGTGCCTCTGTAGTGCTAGGTCTCTGTGCTCCTCACTTACAAACCTAACCAGAGCTTCTCCATTCCTTCGACCCTGAGCATTCAGACAAAGTGCTGCACCTCCCCTTTGAAAATAATAAAACAGATGGTAGGTAGGAAAAAAATAGTGAGAAAAATAGGAAGCCCATTATCCCGTTAGAAGTCTTAAATTTAAATAGAGATTAAAGAAAACCAACTTGGCAATATTGAGTCCTTTGAAGAATCTTGCAATATCTTGATCAGAAGACTGCCACGGTAAACCTCGTGCCCTGACTACAGTGTTATCATCAATAAGTTCCATCTTGCTGCTGTGGATGAAGCAAAACTTCAGGTTTCATGACTAATGCTAGCAAGATTGACATCTATTACCCTCTGCAAGACAATTTACCTAGCTGTACATGGGTCTTATCTGAGTTCAGACCAACTTGCAATACTACTTGATTTTCTTTTGTTTTTAAAGGGAGGAGTGAAAAGGGGTTCAGTTTCCCTTTTTTTGTTTGAGACAGAGTCTCACTCAGTCACCCTGGGTAGAGTGCGGTGGCATCATTGTAGTTCACTGCAACCTCAAACTCCTGGGCTCAAGTGATCCTTCTGCCTCAGCCTTCCGAGTAGCTAGACTATAGCCATGTACCACGACACCTGGCTGATTTTTCTATTTAGTAGAGATGGAGTCTCACTCTTGCTCAGGCTGGTCTTGAACTCCTGAGCTCAAGCGATCCTCCTGCCTCAGCCACCCAGAGTGCTAAGATTACAGGAATGAGCCACTTCCCCAGTCTTGATTTTTTTTTATAACCTCAAAAATTATCTAGGTATAGTTCAGAGTGTTATTTTAGGTGGCTCACTATAGAAAGACGGCTGCCTATGCAGGTCTGACACAGCTAGCTCACTCAGCAATGAGCTGAGGCGCTGCTTGTTTGCCATAAACTCAAAACACCCAAGAATAATTCAAAGGAACCAAAGTTCCCCCAATACCCCTGTGGCCTGAAAGTTCCTAGACCAAGGATAGGCTTATATTCACTCTCAGATCTATCCCATACACAAGTGTGGTTTAAATCCAGTTTGTCAGCAGAATTTAGGATCAGAATGAAGCCGGCAATTAACCAACATCAGGAGTCTGTGCACATGGTCAGAAGTCTGTCATCAAACTATCTCCAGTGTAAAACCAGATAGCAAACAGGGGAGCCAGCACCCAGAGTGTTTATGGAAATGCTTGGGAGTCCCCACACCTTAATGAGTCATGTGCAAATCACCTATTATACATTTTGCCACCTTTGGATGTTCTATCCCTCCCATGTTCGTATTTCCAGTACTCCTAGGACAGCTTCCTAATGAGTCACTTTTTCCACAACTAAACAGGCCTCAAAGTCTCTCTAATTTCTAGAGCTGTCAGAAGTTTTTATTCACTTTAGGCATCAGGCAATCTCACAAAATTCACTACAGTGATTTGCAAACTTAAACAAGTCTACCTGTGGTCACAGAGATAGCACCACTTCATAATCCTCCCCAGTTATTTGCTTTGCTTCAAAGCAGAAACTCATAGAACATACTTAAAATTATCTCAGTAAAAATCGTGAAGTCTACTGAAGCCTATGATTTTTCCTTTTGGAAATTTTCCAAATGAGAGGATGGCTGGGTTTTTTTGTTGTTGTTGCTGTTGTTGTTTAACAGGTTCTTGCTCCGTCACCCAGGCTGGAGTGAGTACAGTGGCACAGTCACAGCTCACTGTAACCTCAAACTTCTCAGCTCACGTGATCCTCCTGTCTCAGCATTCCAAGCAGATAGGACTATAGGCATGTACCACCACGCCTGGCTAATTTATTTTTACTGTAGAGATGGGGTCTCACTGTGTTGCCCAGGCGGGTCTCGAACTCCTGGCCTCAAGCAGCCGTCCTGCCTCAGCCTCCCAAAGTGCTGGAATTACAGGCATGAGCTAGTGTGGCTGGCCAGATGGACAGTTTTGAAGAGACTAAAATAACAGTAACAGATCCCAACATACAATGTACCTAAGGTCATATGTCACAGAATGACTGAGGATACCCATACTTCATTAATTTTTAATCCCTATATCCAAGATTACTTCCAATAATAAAACATTTCTTTATAGATGACCTAACAGTAAGAAATGATAGCCAAAAGGTTTAGTAAAGTTATTAAAACACAAGGGGAGTTAAAAATCACAACATGAACAACAACAAAGGTCAAAAAGCTCAAATGAATAGTATTCAAAAACTTACCAAGTGCCACTTTCAAATTTATAATTTACTCTCTCTGGATCTGAAAACCTGTGATCTAAAAATGAGAACGCAGACATCATCATTTTAGCTATTAGAGAGACAAAGCTGTGGGAGGAAATTCAAAAGTATGGTTGAGGGAAAGACGGTGGGACCAAATTCTAGGACCACGTCGTTAAAACAGCAATACTTACTATAAGGCTCTGAAATCATTGCTAAAATTATATTCCCCATATCTTCAACTTGAGAGGCTCCATAGCGGGAGACTGAGCTATCCTTCTCCAAGTTTAAGCCTGTGAGAGTAAGTTAAGGAAACATTTTGGAGAGATAAAATAAAGTTACTTCTAAATTAAAATTAAACTCATACAGAGTCAAGAAGCCAGGTAAAATGCATCTAGATTGACAATTCTTTGGAAATCTCAGAACGGCTGCCTTCCGTCATTCAGGACTCAACCCATGCATCCTGAAGTCTCCAACTGCCCTCTTAAGGCAAAACAGGCAAATCAATCCTGTCCTGAGCTATTATTACCAGGAATAAAGGTTATTAAGTTGTAGCAAATGCATGAATATGGAACACTTTCACTAGGTTACAAACCATAAAGTATGCAACAAAGTTAATTAAAATCTTTCATCCCATCTATCTATACAACATACATGAGGCAATCCCCACGCTGACTTAAAGATACAGTTACATTGTCGAGACCACGAGGTATTAAATGATTTTTTTTTGTCTAATGTTTAAAATAGACACCTCAGACTACTGATGTCATTTTATAATACTTGAGAGTGCAGCCATTCAGTCACATCTTCAGGCTCCACTTCTATTTCTAATTCTCTTGCCATTTCCACCACATCTGCAGTTTCTTCCTCCTCTGAAGTCTTAAACCCCTCATGGTCATCCATGAGGGTTGGAATCAAATTCTTCCAAACTCCTGTTAATGTTGATATTAACCTCACTTCTCTCAACCTTCATAGAATTGGAAGAGAGTTAGGGCCTTGTTCTGGGTTAAACTTTTGCTTAAAGGAATGTGGTGACTGGTTTGATCCTCTATCCAGACCACTAAAACTTTCTCCCTAGCAGCAATAAGGGTGTTTTGCTTTCTTATCACTCGTGTGTTCACTGGAATAAGCACTTTTAATTTCTTTCAAGACCTTTCCTTTTGCATTCACAACTTTGGCTAAGTATTTGGTGCAACAGGCCTAGCTTTTGACCTGTCTCGGCTTTCAACGTGCCTTCCTCACGAAGTTTAATCATTCTGGCTTTTTATCTAAAGTGAGAGATGTGAGTATGCCTTTCACTTGAACACTTACAGGCATTAGCGGGTTATTTATTGGCCTAATTTCAATATTGTTGTTTTCAGGGAATAAAAAGCCTGAGGAGAGGGAGAGAGACGGGGAATGGCCAGTCAGTGGAACAGTCAAAACAAACATAATATTCATCAATTAAGTTCGACATCTTATATGGGTATGGTTTGTGATGCTCTAAAGCAATTATAATAGTAACATGAAAGATCACTGATTACAGATCACCATAAAAGATATAATAATGAAAAAGTTTGAAATATTGTGAGAATCACCAAAATGTGCCAGACGTGAAGTGAGCACGTTATTTAAAAATGGTACCGACAGAATTGACGCAGGGTTGCCACAAATATTAAATTTGTGTTAAAAAAAAAAAAAAAAAAAAAGACAGTATCTGTGAAATGCAATAAAATGAGGCTTACCTAGATGAGCAGAGACCATATACAGCCTGCAAAACCTAAAATATTGACTACCTGGTCCTTTACAGAAAAATCTTGTTGACCTCTGGCCTGTAAGAACAGAGATTGACGAAAGATGGCAAAACACATAGAAATGTTTGCCACACCCTAACTTTCCAGCCCAAAACAGACTACAGGGAAAATCAAGGTTGGAGGACTAGGACTATAAAAGTATACTCCATTCAAATTACTCTTTTCTCTCTTCTATGAATGATAAGTATCTAGCCTTTTCACCTTTGCTCAGGTAACACCCTACAGAGAAAGCACTCTTAGCTTCTTAATCCCCTCACCAAATCAGGCCATGAGTAACTCCCACCCAGCCAAAACCTTCCTAACTGCACTAGGCCACAACCTTCAATTTAAGAGTCCCTTAGGTACTGTTCCTATATTACTCTTCTCAACTGTACTAACATTTCCTGGGTGTCAACCCCTACCTGTCACCGTCCCTATAGCTTCTAAAAATCTATTTACTTAAATGATGGCATTTATTAAGCACCATTTTGTACCAATCACCATTTGTTTCTTCCAATTTTCACAATAAGCCTGCCAGGTAGATAATAGTAACATCAAACAGATGAAAAAACTAGGATTTTGAGATGTCCTCTAACTCACGCAGTCACCTGGCTGATAGGTAATGGAGCTGGAATTATAATACAGCTCTGATCTATGTACACAATTCCCTATACCAAGATAAGAAACCTTACACTTTGTTTTGTTTTCAGCAATACTTCACAAGAAGCTTTTTAAATTCATAGATAAAAGCCAAGTGAAGACGACAGAGATCAAAAATAAAAATGTAAAGTATCTTGTCTGGGTAAAAATAGATTCATAACTTAATCATTTTACTGAATTCTACTTTTTAATTAAGAATACATTCTTGACATTTGGCTACCTTGGTTTCATATAACACGTACTAACATGTTTTCCCTTCAAGCGATCACACACCAACAAGATCAGCAGCTCTAAGCTGTTAACTTTTAAAAGTCACCCAACCTCCTGCATGCCCAAACCACCTCCTTACTTACACACACACACACACACACACACACACACACACACACACACACACACACACACACACACTCATTCTTAGGACGGTTCCTTCAATTCATAACCCTTATCAGAATTGAACAATAGCAGCAAAGGAGAGTAAGAAAAAAGTTTAGTACCAATTCTTTCTCCTATCAATTTATAATTCTATATTGGATTATTTGCTGCACATGTGATCTTGAGGGAAGGAAAGATGAGTCGGTGCCTCCTGGTTTATGGCTCCTCATGTAACTTACTCATTCTGCCCTTGAGGCAGCCACAACAGCACAAACAGGCTCAGCCAGCTTTACAAAAGAAAAATGCCAGGGGGAAATGAGAAAAGGTATAGCCGGACATGGTGGGAACAAAACTAACATTTCAGGCTACAACTAAGCAAAGTGCTACATTTATACAAAGGTTAGATAAGTCTACAGAGATTTGGTTTATTTGAAGAGGAGGCATGCTTTCCTTAGTGCCACCTTTGGCAAAATAGACTTGAGGATTTAATTCATGCTTATATTAGCTGAAGGTATAATTCAGAGAGAGAGAGTTTATGAAGTTCACCAATATTAACTTATCTACTAACAAAAAATTATCCTTCCCAACTGCCTGAAAATGGACACACATGTGGTTTCAGAAAACCAAACTTTCACCTGTAAAAATCTTCAGGTTTTTAGTTTGTATATTAAGAGAATCACACATATAAAATAACACACACTCTCTGGAACAAGTTTAAATTATGTTATAATTGCATACCAGTTCAAAATTCCATCTCAAAGCTATTTTTCCATGCCACAGAAC
Source organism: Lepilemur ruficaudatus (assembly GCA_963574885.1). Classification (NCBI taxonomy): domain Eukaryota; kingdom Metazoa; phylum Chordata; class Mammalia; order Primates; family Lepilemuridae; genus Lepilemur; species Lepilemur ruficaudatus. The sequence continues at coordinate 29,585 of CAUYRT010073807.1, read as the reverse complement.
TCTAAGAAAAATTTGTCACTTCCCTTTCTACTATTTACTCTTTTATAGTATTGCAACACAATTACATGTTGCCAGACACATTATAATACATATGCTAATGAACAAAGGAATAACAAAATATGTCAAGAGAAAAGTTTATTAGTGCTCCAACTAAGAACTCAATTTCCTACAATTATATGATAGATGAGAGGAAGAAGTAACAAATTATCCTTAAATGACTTGCATAATTTTTACAATAGGTTCTATACGTAATCTCCTATACTTTTTTTTTTTTTTTTTTTTTTTTTGAGACAGAGTCTCACTGTTTCCCGGGCTAGAGTGCCATGGTGTCAGCTTAGCTCACAGCAACCTCAAACTCTGAGGCTCAGGCGATCCTCCTGCCTCAGCCTCCCGAGTAGCTGGGACTACAGGCATGTGCCACTATGCCCAGCTAATTTTTTCTATATATTTTTGGTTGGCCAATTCGTTTTTATTTTTAGTAGACACCAGGTCTCCTTCTTGCTCACACTGGTTTCGAACTTCTGACCTTGAGCTATCCTCCCACCTTGGCCTCCCAGAATAAGTGAGCTTTGAAAGAAGGAAATCAATGCCACTGTAGGCCAGACACAGTGGCTCATGCCTGTAATTCTAGCACTCTGGGAAGCCAAGATGGGATGATAGCCTGAGGTCAGGAGTTCGACACCAGCCTGAGCAAGGGTGAGACCACATCTCTACTAAAAATAGAAAGAAATTAGCCAAACAACTAAAAATATATAGAAAAAATTAGCCGGGCATGGTGGCACATGCCTGTAGTCCCAGCTACTCGGGAGGCTGAGGCAGGAGGATCGCCTGAGCCTAGGAGTTTGAGATTGCTGTGACCTAGGCTGATGCCACGGCACTCTACTCAGGGCAACAGAGTGAAACTCCATCTCAAAAAAAAAAGAATGCCACTGTTAAAGAACATAACTAGAAGCCAAGACAGGTATTATTGTAATGTAGAGCCATGTGAAAATTTCAAAGAAACCTGACAAGTTGATTACACCCTAGAAGAAATAAGATGGAGGAGGTAGGAGGTAACATAACAAAAGAGAAAAAAGTTTATTTTAGAAAAAAGACATATATATATGATAAACAAATTAGGAAAAGGAGACTCAATGACAAAGTCTTCTGAAGCCTTGTAAAACAAAAAGATTATCCTGGAATTCCCAAACTCACATTTTAAAAGTAAAATATATTTTACAATTAAAATAAACCCTACATAATTAACATAACCGAATGCTGGCGAGGAATATACAGCATTTCTAGTCATTTATTTACAGACCACAAGCCAGTATTTGCTGATTTGGCTCACATCATGCCGATGTGATGCCAAAGATAATTCCTTCCCGTTCCAGCTAACAAGGTCAATGACTAGCCCAGCTTAACTGTACACTTGGTGATATTTAAAATCCCTTTCACACGTAGGAAGGTACCAAGAAGGATTTAGCGCTTCCCTTCACCTTTTAAGCCAAGCAATGAAGGTTTGTGCAATTATAAAGGCCTGGTTCCCTTAATAACAAATAAACTCCTAAGTGTATTATAGAATGAGCCACATTGACACAATAATTTACAAATGGAGAAGCCAAATTAAGCACCTGTACTAACACATAGCTGATGCTCTGAAAGGTCTATATCCAGTCTCACATAAGGTTAAAACAATTCTAAGTTTAAATAAGGTCTTAAATCAATAAAGGACTTCTTTCCAAAGTCCCTTGGCAGCTGCTTTTCCTCTTCTGAGACACCTGACAACCTGGTGAGGTGGGCAGATCAGTCAACACTGCAGACCACGGGGCAAGCCAGCCACTGGCCAAGTCACTGCTTATGTTATCTCATTATTCCTTACAATAGTCTTACACATTTTAAGATGAGGAAACAGGCTGAGAAGTACAGTAAATCAACTTCAGTAAATCTGACTCTAGCGCTCATGTTCTTAAGCACTAGGCTATTATTCTCCACTCTTAATCTATAGAAAAAACAGGCCATTGTCACACTGACAGTAGAGCATGCTTATAAATACACACCCCCAAATCCTGTACGCCCCCCTCAAGAAATGGTGAAACACACACCCTGTGTTAACCTTTGGATGGGAGGCAAAGAGTTTAGTGTTTTCTTTATCCTGACAATGGAAAGCTGCGCTAGTGAAACGGCATCCGGTAATCATGTAAAACAGCACATCTGCATGTGATACCCTATAGCGGAATAGAAATTTTACAAAATTAACTTAGCTTACTGCTGAATGCTTTAGTTGGTATGTGCCAAGGAAACACAGGATAATATAAATTTAAAAGGGAGATAATCCCTTTCAGTAGCCAACCCACTTTCAAATGCTCTTTATACATTGTAGAATATTATACTACCTATATTAGGTGCTAGAGCATCTAATTTAATATAAAGCGAGGCCAGGCATGGTGACTCACACCTGTAATCCTACAACTTTGGGAGCTGAGGTGGGAAGATTGCTTGAGCTCAGGAGTTCAAGACCAGCCTATGCAAGAGCAAGACCCTGTCTCTACAAAAAACAAAAAAGAAAAGAAAAAGAAAAATTGGCCAGACCTGGTAGCACACCTGCAGTACCAACTATTCAAGAGGCTGAGACAAGAGAATCACTTGAGCCAAGGAGTTGGAGGTTACAGTGAGCTATGATGATACCACGTAGCTTGGGCCATAGAGCAAGACCATGTCTAAAATAAAATAAAGACAAAAACTGTAAGCCTCAGTTTCCCTAGTTTTAAAATGGGGGTGAGATCTCCTCACTGGGCTATTGTGAAGCTATTTTGGGGGATATATAGTAAGCACTCAACTGACAGTTCCTGTCTTTCACCTGCTCTCCTTCCCATGCTTTAAAAAAATAAGTTCTTAATAAATGCTTGGCAAAGTGAAATAAACACAATATTTGAAGTCTTGATTAATGAGAATAAATCAGCTCAGGAGTGAAAACTAACAAAAAACAGATTAAGAAATCAGGAGGAAGTTATCTTAATCCAACATTAGTAGGGGGAAAACAGGGTTGCTCTTTTTAAAAAATGAATAAAAGAAGTCATTTATACAAATAGCCCCCAAATCAAAATGTCCTTTCAGCAGGGGGCAACGAGTATTACCTTCCCCTAGGCATCTAAGATAATTTCTTCCTCAAAGAAAAACAAAAACAAAAACAAAAACAAAATGCTTGAGGTCAAGTGTTCAAGACCGGCCTGGGCAAGAATGAGACCTCCCGTTCTCCACTGAAATTAGAAAAACTTAGCCAGGCATGGTGGTACACACTTGTAGTCCCAGCTGCTCAGGAGGCTGAGGCAAAAGGATCGCTTGAGCCCAGCGAGTTTGAGGTTGCTGTGAGCTAGACTGACGCCACGGCACTCTAGCCGTTAGAATCTTGTTCTAACAGAACAAGACTCTGTCTCCAAAAAAATCCACAGAAGCCCCAGTCACTACCATCGTTACAGTCTCACCACCTTACCTGGTTAAATAAAGAGCTTACAAAATGCAACCCACAAATCACCTACTAGATGAAGTCTTCTCAGCTGGGATCAGATAATTCAAAAGCAGGCAACAAAACTGTAAGAGGAACAATCTAGAGGCCTAGCACTAACACCAGAAATCGTTTTCAGAATAAATACAAAGACAAAAGAAGGAAATAAGTGCTAAAATAAGAATCAGAACTGCATTCAAGAAATTCCTAAACCCTTTCTTTTAACCAAAGTGCTCATACTTTTTCATTTGCATAGCATCTCAGGATTTACAAAGCTTTCACTGGGGAATATCCAAGATCAAGTGAGGCTTGGAAGCTCATAGGAAGGCAAAGCTGCTGTGTTGCAGAGCCTCCTTAGGCCCAGATTCCGTGACTCTGCATCTCAGGCTTTAGTCTCCTCTTCCATTAGAAAATGACAGCATTCTCATTTCCTTTGATTTTCCATTAACATCTCAAAATATTGCATATTATTCAGGTTCTAAATACTTTTTAAAAACACAAGGCCTTGTTGCTTTCCCTTCTCGCCCCCCGCCCCCAATACCTGCCTTAAACACAGAATCCCAGTGAGGTATAAAAAATTACATTCTTTCCATATGAGGCAGCAATCATATTCCTTGGTACTTACCCAAATGAACTGAAAACTTAAGTCCACACAAAAACATACACAAGGATGTTTATAACTGCCAAATGTTGAAACAACCAAGATGTCTTTCTGTAGGTGCATGGATAAACTGTGGTACATCCAGACAATGAAATATTATTTAGCACTAAAGCAAAAGGAACTATCAAGCCATGAAAAGACATGGAGGAAGCTTAAATGTATACTATTAGGTAAAAAGCAATCTAAAAAGGCTACATACTACATGATTCCATCTATATGACATCCTGGAAAAGTCAAGACTACAGAGACAGTAAAAAGATTAGTGGTTGTCAGGGGTTAAGGGGGAGGAAGGGATGAATACGGCACAGAAGATTCTTAAAACAATGAAACTATTCCATGCTATGCTGATATTACGATGTATTCTGATTCTACAATGGTGGATACATCATCATACATTCAGTCAAAACCCACAGAATGTACACCAGCAAAGTGAACACCAGTGTCAAATATAAAAATTGGGAATGATGTATCAACATAGGTTCATCAATTCTAACAAATGTACCACTCTTTGCAGCGTGTTGATAGTAGGGGAGGTTGTGTGTATGTGTGAATCAGGGGTTATATGGGCACTCGATTCAATTTTGTTCTGAACCTAAAACTGCTATAAAAGATAGTCACCCAGCCTGAGCAAGAGCGAGACCCCTTCTCTACTAAAAATAGAAAGAAACTAATTGGCCAACTAAAAATATACATAGAAAAAATTAGCCAGGTTTGGTGGCACATGCCTGTTGTCCCAGCTACTTGGGAGGCTGAGGCAGGAGGATTGCTTGAGCCCAGGAATTTGAGGTTGCTGTGAGCTAGGCTGACACCACAGCACTCTAGCCTGGGCAATAAAGTGAGACTCTGTCTCAAATTAAAAAAAAAAATGTATTTGAACGTAAAGTTAATAAAGTATGTTGCTAATACACTTAGTGTACTGTGAAGTCACCAGGGCTCCAAATAAAGTCAGTATTTCTGTACACTCATTTAAATAAACAAGAATACAACTATTTCACAGCAAGAAAAAATTAAACAAGCACATCAACTTGCACATTACCTTACTTATTCTTTCCCAGGTGTCCACAGAAGCCTCTCTCCCTCCCCCATGGTTTACCTGGCGGAACAGGTAATCCCTCAGGAGCAAATGACTCTCCATCTACTTGGCAAAACCAAGAATATTTAATGACTATCTTTAGGTTTCAAAATTCAATGTCATTTCCATATTAGCAAGGAAAATGAAAATGTTTAGTGTTCTGAAAGAACAGAACAACTCTTTAGTTCAGACATTGTAAAAATATTTTGCATATTTGAGCACAAATGAATGGATGTTCAGATTGGATATGATCACTTTTGACCTCATGAAATGGTGCGGTGGCCTAGTCAAGGAAATAATGATTTCTCTGAATAGGAGTCATAAAATAATTGATCACAGCAGCAATTGATCACAGTAGAACAAAAACCACTGGTAACTAAGAAAGCTTAATAGTATTTCTAACCTGTTAAATGGGAAAGACATACGCAAGTGTAATATTAAAACATTTAAGATTAAAATCCACCAGTCAGGCGTGGTGGCTCATGCCTGTAATCCTAGCACTCTGGGAGGCCGAGGTGCGTGGATCATTTGAGCTCAGGAGTTCAAGACCAGCCTGAGCAAGAGCGAGACAGCGTCTCTACCAAAATAAATAAATAAATAAAAAGATTAAAATCCCCCTTTCAATTAGTAATAAAACTATAAATCTAAGATTCTTCCAAAGTATATCCAAACCAACTCGACTAAATTAAGCTATTTTTAAAGATAATATAAAATCCTATTTTTTTTTTCTTCCAGTGAATACATTGCTAAATGGCCATGAGTTCCTTCCTTAATTTCAGGTGTGATGTGCCTAAAATGGAGTACAACTTAGCTTTATTTACAATTCATCTGTTTACTATAGTCAAAAATTTCTGATTTTCATCTCTATGGTACTTGAAAAAGAAGTGCCCACACAACCATAAAGCTAGGATTAAAAGGAATGACAGAAAAAATTGGCACAGCATCCTACTTATTCACCTAATGATAATGCAAATTTTTAAAGTACTGTATACTGGTGTGTAGAAAATACAACACAGAACAAGAAGCTCAGGTAACCATTTTGATAATGTTCACTAATACCCTCAAATGTTATCTATGTGAAGCTCTTAAAAACCAGAGAGGAAAAAAAATGAACTTTATTACGTTTTTCTCTGAACTGTCAACACATTGAGAAAATCAAAATACCTAAATATAAGAACCTCTGTTTGGGCCAGTCGTGGTGGCTGACACCTACAATACTAGCACTCTGGGAGGCCAAGGCGGGTGGATCGCTCAAAGTCAGGAGTTCGAAACCAGCCTGAGCAAGAGTGAGACACTCCCCCTCGCCCCCGTCTCTACTAAAAATAGAAAGAAATTAATTGGCCAACTAAAAACATATAGAAAACATTAGCCAGGCATGGTGGTGCATGCCTATAGTCCCAGCTACTTGGGAGGCTGAGGCAGAAGGATTTCTTGAGCGCAGGAGTTTCAGGTTGCTGTGAGCTAGGCTGATGCCAGGGCACTTTAGCCGGGGCAACAGAGTGAGACTCTGTCTCAAAAAAAAAAACAAAAAAAACAAAAAAAAACCTCTGTTTGTAGCTATGGAAATATTTACTGGTATTACTGACCTATAATCACTAAGGAGAGATTTTCTTTGCTAAAAGAAGAAATAGAATAGTTGAAGATAATTAACATACTACCTTTCCTACTAAAATTGTCTTTTTCTAAATTAAGAAACTAAACTTATTAGACTTTCCTCCCAGTCTACTTATTTTTTTCTAGATGCCATGTGAGACAGAGAGAAGGTGGCTGTCTGCAGGCTAGGAATAGCCCTTATTAGAACCCAACCATGATAGTACCCTGATCTTTGTTTTCCCAGCCTCCAGTACTGTGAGAAAGTAAATTTTTGTTTAAGCCACTCAGTCTATAGTATTTGTTATTGCAGCCTGAGCTAATATAGCATTCAAACCAACAAAACTAGAATTTCCCTGTTCTCCCAACCTTTCAACAAAATTCTCATGAGAATCCCTTCAAATTAAGCTTATTCTACCTTCTTCCCAGCACTACTAGTGATGTTAACCCAAAATTCCAGCTGATTGCAGGAAGGTAAATAAAGATGGGTTTGACCTACTTCCAAGTAGTTAGGAAAAATATGCAAACAACCTTCAATCAGGAAAGTAAATTTTGAAATAAGATAAAAACTAGACTTTAGTTCTTGAAATAAGAAAGTTTAAGAATAAAAATCTATAACCCACAAGTTACTGAAAGTAACTTAAGATTCAACTTCATGATGATTCTCCCCCAGTGGCTTTGGGGGAGCCACTTAACCTGATGACTACTGAATTTCACATCTGATAGATTAGCACATGACTGCTTATTAGTTAGAACTTTAAAGACTTCATGGACCCAAGGTAATGGGTCACTCATGATTATAGACTTGTGATCATATAATGTTTACTTTTATAATATACAACACATCAAACATACTATCTTGGTAATTAAAGAATTTGGAAGACAATGCAGACCCCATTTTGTCATCTCCACAGATAGATTATGATCACCATCTTCTTGTATGTATTTGAGAAACTGAGGGGAGGTATAAAGGGAAAACCCAGAGAACGGCGGTTTGTAAGGAGGACATACCCACTAATTTCAAAAAATTCATTGGCTCCATTCCAAAGAAGCCAAAATAAACACTAAAACCAAGGGAATCAAGAACAAGTAGCCTTGGGGTCTGCACCAAAGAAAATAAAGTCTTAACGTTCTTCTCCAATTAAATAAAAACAATCCCATAATCTGAAATTGAATTCTATTTTAGATGTGATCACCTCACAAAAATCCATCTGTAAATCCATTCAACTGTCCAAATTCAATTAATTGTAACTACCTTCAAAGATGTCTATAATTGCACTATTAGTTCCTGTTAGCACTGTAGTCAAATTTTGGACAGGTGAATTTCATCCATATGCTGACGAAGTTTAAAATGTTTAAAGAGCCTTTCATAGTTCATAAGCATGATGATTGGATTTTTATGCTCATGTGAGAGATATGCCTCCTTCATCGGCACATTACCCATCTGACATGAAAAAATCACATTTTAAAATTTCTTGAATTACCATTTTTTTCCTGGAGTTATCTTTTCAAATGCTTCTCCAGTAATCATTTAAAGGATACACTCTGTCATTGCTGCAACATCTAGTTTGTCAATATCAGGTGACCCAGGGCAACACTTCTTGAATTCTTTTCGAAGATCAAAAAAGGAATAGAAGCATTCAGGTAGTAGTACATTCTGAGGAAGGACAAGGTAGATACAGTTAACTAGGCGATTTTGGGTTAATGTCTTCCTAATAATTAGGAACCTAAAATTGAATGTAAGCATATTTTGCCAAAATGTTTAAAAACTTAATGTAAGAGTGGCTTTATTTTTACTAGCTGGTCTTGTTGCTATATTAAATTCTGCACACAAGTCTCATGAAAAAAAATCATCTTATTTTAAGGCAATGGATTACAATGTTTGTGCTCTAGTATGCATTCCACTCAAAACATTTTTTATTTTATTGAATTTTTTACTTTTTAAAATTTTTTTGCTAATTTTTTTATATTTTAATTAATATTTTTAATTTTTTTAGTTTTTTCAGGTGAGATGCCAAGAGACACTCAAAACATTTCTGAAGCTATAATACTCTAGGCTGTAATACTTTATATTTTCTGGGTGGTAATATTACTTTTTCCAGCTATAATCATTTTAGACCATCTGTGTTTTCAGGCAGCAATATCAACCCTGTTTCAATACAGATGTATAAGTTTAGACATAAGACTAAACTGTAAAACTTAGTAGTTTTAACCATTGGGTTCTAATAATGCCTATTTTCAGCACTAAATTAGATTAGGACAGTAAATTCCTGATTAACCAAAAAGGATTATTTTTGTGCCAAATTATAGCCCCATATTAGTTTTCCTGACCACTTATATTCAACTATATCTGAGAATTCAAATGAGACATGAAAAAATCTCACAAATCTCAAAGGCAAAGGAGAAGTGGTTACCTGCTGTTCTTGGCTACTAGCACCACTCCTGTGGTTATTAAAGCTCAACTGTGTGGGCAAATATCACACTGTTGTTTCATTTTTTTCTGAACCAAAAAACCATCATTGATAACTTTTAAAGATTTCTTTAAAACTGAATTTAGATTTTTCCTCAGTCTTCAAAATAGTTTGTGTTCACTTACTAGTAATTTCGACTCATTTGTATGTGAGAAAAATCAAGAAAAGACTTTTTAATATTAAATATTTATGCAAATTGTCCCCTAAGTTCCTTCCATTGGATTCTATTAGATGCGACCTGTTCATGCATTATTTGAAATCAGTATTACTGCATCATGGTCACAGCTTTTCAAAGAGTTAATTACCAAAAAAAAAAAAAATCATGAATCCTCACAATTATCTACAAAAATGATCTTTTAAAAGCTATTCGTAATGATAACTCACATTTCCAACAACAAAGGAGCAGTTTAAATAGTTGTATTCATTTAAAATACTGAGTATTATTTAGTGTTTACAAAAAAAGATGTTCTATTAAGTTATAAAGTAGGCTAAAAGGTGTGTGTAGTATGAATATTCTTCGTAAAAATAAGGCTTTTCTACACAAATCTGGAAAGAATATATCCAAGTACATTCATGTTAGAGAAAAATATTTCAATATATTGTTTTCTGAGTGGCAAGATTTTATGTTTTACCATATCTCTTTTCTTTAATGAGTATATACAAGTACTTTCATTATGCTACTGCATTAATTGTTTTAGTTTCTTGTACTTAAAATCCTCACAGATGTGATTCAGGAAAACATCTTATTTTTTCTCTGGAGGTTTTCCCACATTCAAAGCAGTCCACCTACTCTAGCCCAGGCAATAGAGTGAGACTCTGTCAAACAAAACAAACAAACAAACAAAAAAAAGCAGTCCATCTAAAAATAATGTAAATGGCTCTTTTCCTCTGGCCCAATAGGGAAAAGATGGAAGTCTTGTCTTTCCCCATATGAGTTTGAGGGAGAAAAGTAATCCTCATATATTAGCATTTAATTTTTTAAAAAAAGTATTCCCTTTATCAAATACTTACTAAGGCTCCTATAAAAATTTACATAAAATTTACGTAATATTTCATAGTTTTAGAATTTTTAAAGCACGTGAACTAGGAAGAAGGAAGCTTTTACCCAGAATCCTAGGAAATCACCAGTGTTAAGTTACAATCACCACCTCCTGAATTGTTGAGGAGACTTTTCTGCATATTTTTATTAGATTTTTGTTTTATCTCCCAAGTTAATATTGTATTTAAATATCAATAGCCAAAAATTGAAACGTTTATTTCTGGGTAAAAACATTTAGAAAAATGTATTCAATGTATCTAATATTGAAATGGAAAAAAAGATTTAATGTAAAGAAAAAACCTTTATATGAACACTGAGGTAGAAATCTAATGTAAAAAATATTTTATATTAACTAACATCCTCATTGTGAGAAGTACTATATTAAACATAAACCCGTTATAAAAAAAAAAAAACAATTTCCTCAAGACATAGGAATTTGAGTTACTCCTTCAAACTTTTAAAACTGTCATTGTACATTTAACTCATTTCCCACCTTTCCCTACTTGGGAATTAAAAAGAAATAAAATCTGCACTTGCTCAGTTGCCTTTGCCATCAATTGTCAGTCTACTCTCATTGCAAGACTTGCCTCATACAGTTACCTAAATATATTCTACTTCCATCTTCTTAAGCTCGGTTCCTGCCTGCCTGTCACAATAAAAAGTTACAGCTCAAACTAATTTAGGTTGTTAAGAGCAACTGTATTAGCAACGATTGGCTACACCGGGTTGGCTGTCTATGCTCTTCATTTGTTCATTTTCCCACAGCCCCTCACTATCCCTCCCCCAGGGAGAGAAATCACGTTATTATAACACTGCATTTTTCTCACTCCATAATCTTCTCCATACCAGAAATATGAGCAAAGGTAAAAGATGGGGCTGACCCTATTGGTTTGATACAAGATACAGTTTTGAACATTAACTTAGCATCAGACAAAGCAAAGTGAGCTATAACTACTGCCTCACTAGTAATATGGGTAGGTCTGATTTAAGGAGTTTTTCTTACATGAAATGATTAGAAATACAATTTAAAAGGTTTAATTGAACTTTTGTTCCTTCCTTTGTAGGATATAGCATTTTTAACACAAATGGGGATATTACAATGTATTAAAATTCAGTTATTTTATCCCTGCTTGTAGTTATTTTCAATGCCCAAAATCCATACTCCGTAATAGCTTTAGAAAAGGGAGAATGTCAAGCATCTTGAAAATTTGACATAAACAAAAAGAGAGCTTGTTTTAAGTCACCAAAGAGTATCTATAAAATTGCTGCAATCCCAAACATCTCTATGCAGTTGTTATGCTTTTCTTTTTGTGGCAAAATACACATAACATTAAATTTACCATCTCAAATTTTAAGTGTATAGTTCAGTGGGATTAAGTCTGTTAACATTTTACAACCATCACCACTATTCATTTCCAGAACGTCTTTATCTTCCCAAACTGAAATTCAGTATCCATTAAAGAATAACTCCCCACATGCATTTTTTTTTTTAAAATAGAGAAACTTTAATAAACTAGTTTTCCTAAAAAGCCTCCAGTCATCCCAAAGGTCCAACTGTTTTTCCAGAAGCCAGCACTCTTACCTTCTTGGAAGCCTCAGGATGCAGGATTTGCCTGACATGAAGCTGCCCATCAGTACAGAGACAGAACGAAGTGCCCACCCCAATATTCAGTTCGTTGCTCACTGACTGGTTAAACTGAAAGAACAAAAGACACACAGGGATGCAACTGATGCAGGACTTACAAACTCCGCAAAGTGGCTCCACTTGGTGATAACCAGAGGAGACCACGCTAAGGGGCCTGAAGGGGAACACTGGTGCTGGGGCAACATCAGAAAGATTGTCTAGATTCCGTTAGGCAGGGAAGCTCTCCACCCAATCCGCAGTTTACGCTCAAAAGATAGTCAAAGCCTTTTCCCCCTCCGGTCTCTCCCCGCCCTGTCAAATTTTATGATAAATTCATTCCAGACTTAATTCAGAGGTCTCATTTCATCAGCAGGTTGCCTTCAGATTACATCATTCCCTGGTGTTACTGTTTTTGTGTGGATGTGCCAGGCTCAAGAAAGACACCAGTTTCTGATAAACAAATGCGGGTAATGGGTACACACACCTCTAGAAAGTCCAGTAACACGTTTCTTGGAATACATCCCAGAAATAACTTTCTCCTGTAATTCGAATCTCGTGTGCTAGGGCAGAGGCCGTGAGATCGCAGGGCAAACATCTGTGTACAGGTGTTTAGCGCCCCACCCTAGCCGCGATCCGGCACCCATCAGCACCCGGAGCAGCCGGTTTTTAGGTCACCTCAATCCCAATAAGGGGATTCCGTCCGCTCCGCGGTGACCCAACGAGCAGCTCTGCATGTTCGGACCTGCAAACCTTTCCCAGCGCTCAGACCAAGGCTACTGAAGAAGTAATGATGGAACCGAGCCTTTCTTTGGGAGTTCAGAAGCCTAAAACAAGGCAGGTACTTCCAGGTTCCGACCAAAATTGTGTCCGCTTCTTGCACACCGCACAGAGCCAGTCCGCAAGTCTACACCACAGCGCCCCCTGCCCCAAGGCTGTAGACCCAACCCCCCGCAAGAAGACAGGGGCGTCTGGGGTCTGAAATCTGGAGACCTGGGCGCTAGGTTTCAAACTCCGCTCGTCACTCCGATGGTGATTGGCCCCAGGAACTACTCGGGAAGCAACTCGAAAACCAGCGAATTTCACCCCAAGACCCTGGGAGCTGCGAGGCGAAGAGGAGCAGCTACCCGCTGCCAAACGACCCACTCCGGCCCCGAAGCCGAGTTCCCGCCCACGCGGCCGGGAGTGTAGTCACCCTGCACCATGGACACGCGTGGACCGCCCCGAGAGGGCGTGGGGCCTGGTGGGGTTGGGCCGAGATGGGAGTGGGCGGCGTGGCCCAGGGCTGTCACCTGTCGGAGGGCTTGGTCCAGCTGCGACGCCGAGGACAGGCTTTCGGCGTCTATTTTAGTTTCTTCTTTGCAATCCTCCGTCAGTTCCAACTGATCCGGTCTAACTAGTACTTCGTGCAACTGTCCCACCTCCAGAGAGAGAGAAGCAGGGGTCAGTTTCCCCCTCCTTCAACTCGGGAGCCTCATTCTTCACCCTCCTCCCTCGCTCCCCTGCTGAGGCGGCCCGGAGGTCCGGCTGCACAATCAAAGCTCACCAGTCGCCAGCGATTCCGGTGGCCGAGTGGTCGGCTAGCGTCCCTGCCCCCTCCGCCCCACCCCCACCCGGGTCAGGTCGGAAAGGCCCTGGAAGTGGACCCCGGCGCCTCAGGGACCCTACCTCGTCTCGGCTGGGCGTCCCCCGACCGGCAAATAACCCGGCTCGAAGACGCCGGCCTCCCCACCTGAGCCAGGTTTTGGAGGTCTGAAATGGCTCCAGAGAGGTTGGCTAACAAGTTTGGTTTTACTCTGGATTCTCTAGGCCTCAGGTCCAGCCTCACAAGTGGTCAAACAAGAGCACTTGTTTACCTACCTCCCTCCCGCCAACTTCTACAACAAACTTTTTGCCCTACTCCTTGCATTTAGACAAAAACATGGAAAAAATACCTTCTTGTTGGCTAGATCCACGACTTTCCATAACAGCAGGATCAGCTCCTTCTCATCCGAGCCCAGCTTGGCCCCGGTGGCCCCAGCAGTGATCCCAAAAAGCACCACCAAGTAATCCGGAGAGGCCGTCATGACGATAGGTGGGGAGGGGGAGAAGGGGGGTCGGGAGGCGGTGAGGTGGGGTGGAACTGAGAACGAGAAAACCCGTGCTGAAACCTCTTCTGAGAGAAAAGGAAAAAGCGCCCACCCCCCCTCCTCGCTGCCGCTGGCGCAAAAGGCGGTAACCAACCACCCAAGCCCACACCTGGCCGGTGCTCCACACCCAGGGCAGGAAGGGGGGTGGGAAGGAGGGCGCAGGAGGCCTGCCCTTTTTGTATTCAATTGCCCGTGCGTCTATGCAAAAAGCCAGGAGCAAGGCTGCACCCCCGGGAGGCGCGCAATGGCTGAAAGCTTTTCTGTTTTGGGATGTGGCTCCACCTGCCCGCCCCTTCCCCCTCCCCCACGTGGTGCAGGTAAGAGACACCTGGCGGCGCCGGCCGATTGGCTCCTTCAAACCACGACGTGGCAGTGGTGGGGGAGGAGGCCGCTTGGAGAGGTGGGGTAAGGGGAGGAGGGGGCGGGAGACAATGGCTGGATGAATGGAGAAGCGAAGGCGGCAGAGGAGGAGATGGGAGGAGTGGGGAAGAGGCAGCTGCCACCCAGAGGGTAGACGAGGCCAGACAGGAAAAGGGTGAGAGGTAAATGGCGCTGAGTCCCTGGGGGGTCGGGGAGTCCTCACTGGAGGTAACCGAGGTTGGGGGCGACTCGGAGAAAGGCCGGCTGTGGGGAACGAAGCCGAAGGTTCTGAAGGGTCAAGCGTAGAGGCCGGGCACGGGGAAGCGAAAGGAGGCCAGAGGTGAGGCCCCCTGGGGTGCGGAGCTGCCCAGGGCGCGGCGCGCGAGGAGAACTAACCGCGGAGGGAGGGACCAGCCAACTGCAGCCGGGAGGTGGCGGGGGCAATTGCCAGACCCCGGAAAAGCCGCTCCGGAGCCAACACACCTTTCAGTGCAAACAGCAGGAGAAATCCTGCGAGCCCTTCCCTTCTCCTGGCCAGAGCTGGGTGCGCGCTCACCTCTACCCTGCCGCGCTGCCCACCTTCGGGAGCGCGACCCCGCGCGCTGCAGAGCCAGACGCCCGGGGCTGGACGCCCAGCCACCGAGTCACACCCCAGGATGCAGTTACTCACCTCGCAAAGCAGCTGGGGGCTCTTTTGAGGAAATTCAGGCGCAATGGACCTTTTTCCTCAGCTTCAACTGCTACGTCTTGTTGGGTCCTGGCTGCTAGTTCGAGACTGGAACGTCCTCCAAGGCTGGGACCCACTTCCTTTTATTTACCTTGGCCCTAAATAAAGTGCATCTATCCCGCGTGTCTAATAGAGGTTTTCCTAAATCTGGCCAAGGAAGCTTCTTCCTCAGTTCCCTGCTCTGACTCCACGTCCTCTACTCGTGCATATTGGCTTTGTACTTGGAGTGGGTCGACTTGACCGAGGTCCCAAACAACCTCCCGGTTGACGATCTGTCCAGAGGCTTGTGCACCCCAGAGCTACCGAGTCGGGGGGCAACATGGTGGGTCATGTTGACATTTTGGAAAGAAAAGCGCTACAGGTGAAGTTTCCTCGGGTTTTATATTTCAAACTATTCTTGGGAACAGAATTCCGTCTGAGGTATTACTAATTCGGCTCCAGGTGCCCAGCCCTTCGTATTCACGATGTGAAATTAAGCAAGCACACACTGTCACTGCTGTAAGCCACTCAGGGTACAAGTCGGGTAACCTCGCAGGACGGGAGTCAGGGGAAGCTGGAGCCCCGGCTTTCCCAGTGGTGGCTGAGGCTCCCGGGAGGGGGAAGAGGTGCCCCAGACCCGCAAAAACGCGTTTCCAGGTGGCGGAAGGTGCAGGCGGAGGCGGGGCCGCCTGCGGCGCAGGTGGCAGCTTGCGTCCCCGGAGAGCCAGCCGAGGCCGGGCTCCCACACTCGCAGAGCCTCAAGGGCCCGCGAGGGCGGCTCGGTACCACCCTGGTTCGCGGCTTCCTCTCCTGGACTTCAGCACGCGGAGTCATAAACGGGCTCCGGGGTGGCTGGCGGCGGTAGCCTCGCTCCGCCCTAACTCCGGTACCTCCTAGCCGCCCTCCCGGCCCTCGGGCGTCGCGGGGGCTGGGACTGGGCGAGGAACGAGGCAGGGAGGGACCTGGAAAAACCACCCAGATTGCATTGCAGAGGGCGAGGCCACCTTGAGGAGCCGGTTTCCCCGAGCCACCTCCCCGCGAGGCTTTCTAGCTGCGAGGTTCACAGGTGCTCAGCTCTGCGGGGCCCAGGAGGAGCCGCCGAGCAGGGACGCGGGACCCGCTGCGTGGCCCCTGCGGGTTGACCCGATTGCCCGCGGCAGCCCGGAGGCTCGACGCCAAGCAGGCGACTGTTGCTGAGCAAATGGTTAGAACAGTTCGGAAGCCTGGCCCCTGCCGTCCTTTTAGAGCTTTGGTGTTTGGATTAATCATTTGTGTAGTGCAATTGGATAAACTGAAGACTTTATTAAATCAGCGCGTTTGCCAGGGATTCTGCAGCGTTATCCAAATTATAATCCTGAATCTCAGAATTGCCCATTTTCGCAGAGACTTGCATTCTTCCTGTTTAAGAAAGTCTAACCCCTGGTTTCTGAATTTTTATTTTTAACTTAAAGTTTAATTTTTCCAACTAGATTTACAAGGACAGGGATTTCTTGTTTTGTTCTGGAATATATTCCCAGGGCTTGGAGCAGAGCCCAGCATATACTAGGCACTCACCAAATATTTGTTGAATGATTGTAACGAGTAACACCCACCCATTTTTGCAGCTCTTTGTCTTCTGAGCCTAGGGCATAGTTCATCACTGCAAAGGTGAGAGTCTCAAAATGGGCGTCTACAAGTAATTTAAGTCTCAAATGCTTAAAAAGAGTAGGTGCTAATTCTTCCACAAACTTATTTTTGTTAAACTTGTAAAATGCGGGGAGAGGGACGGCGGGGGGGGGGGGGCGGAATCTATGTAATTACAAGCCTGTCGGTTCTGAAAACCAAAATGTTTTGTTTATCCACCACTGCCTGTAAATCTAATACTGTATGAAGTGGCTGCGAGGAACCTTGAGGACAGAGGCTAATTCAAGTAGTCACTCAAGACCATACCTAAAACTCTCTCAATGAAAATTCTGGTTTAGCAGCAGAGACCCAAATTGAGGGACAGGCTTTCCAAATAACTGGCCTATACTCTTAAACATATTAAGGTCATGAAAGACAAAACTGAAGAACTTAGAAATTAAAGGAGTTTAAGAGACATGATCCTGGACCAGTAAAACTTTTTTTTTTAATAAGGTCTATAGATTAAATAGTAGTATTGTAGCAGTGTTAATTTCCCAACTTTTATAATATTACTCTGATTCAGCAGGAGAATGTCCTTGTTTGGGGAAGTATCCACTGACATATTTTGGGATAAAAAGAGAGGAATCGTGTTCGTACCTTACTCTCCAAAGGTTCAGACAATATATAGAGAGAAAATGATAAATGTGTTAAAATGTCAATATTAGGGAATCTGGATAAGTGAATTCTTTATACAAATCTTTGTAAGTTTTCTGTAAGTCTAAAACTACTTTGAATTTTAAAAATTTTTCAAAAAGCATCAGAGGACCTTTTGCTGCCATCCAGGTTTTGGTGGTTAACGAGCCTTCGGTCATGACTTTCTTCTATGCTAGCCTAACTGTTCATCCACAGAATGAATCCATTTTCTTTGTCCTTTCTTTAGTGAGACAGAAGGGGAAAGAAAAGGTTACCATTTTATGTATAACAATCCTTTCATGTACTTTAAAGTTTCTCTTAAATAACCTTTCCTAGTCTAAATAACTGCGAGCTCTTTAAAGTTTTCATTGTGAATCTTATTTTCCTGCCCTTTAATTATCTTCCTTACCTTCCTTTGACCTTTTTCCTTACCACTTTTAGAGGGCAGCTCTTGAACTAGACAGAATTTAAATGTGTACACTGGAGCCTCACCAGTGACACAGGGGTGCCTGTATGTCATATTCTTACTACTTGCCATGCATTACTGACTCCAGTTTCACTTGAGATCTCTAGATCTTTCTTGGAGTTCTCAATTGCACATACCTAGTTGTTCTTTTGTACCAATAAGAGCAGGGCCTTCAAAAATGAATCAAAGTATAAAAATATTTTCAAATTATACAGTGGTGATGGTTGCACAAATTCATGAATATACCAAAAACCTAATGAATTGTATACTTTAAAAGGGTGACTATCATGATATGTGAATTATATCTCATTTTTTATCTCATTTTTTAAAAAGCAAATCAAAGTAAAACCTGTGTCCTGAGGTTACCAAAAGTCACTGATATTTCTTAGTTATTTGTAGTAGATGCAATTGTAAAAGAGACCACATTTTATACTCCCTGGACAAGTCCAACCTCTACAGAGGAGAGGTAAGGGGAAGTGATGGTCAAGATAACTAAATAAATTATAATTTTCTATTAATTACTCTGCATTATACCTTTAAACAAATTATTGGTCTGAACCTTTATTATAGCAATTATTATAGACTGTCTGTGGAAAAAGTATGGGTTGAATAGTCAGCCCTACCATTTGCTACCTTGTGGCCTTGGGCATGTTCCTTAACCTCACCAGGACTATTTCTCACCTATGAAAAATGGAGATGATGATGATGTACACTTCATAGGTTTTAAAGGGAAAGGAAATGTGTAGAAAAGTATCTTCCTTAAAGAAAACAAACCTAAGAACTAGGAGGTTTACTACTCAAGAGGAATCTCCAAGTGAGGAGGGGTCTGGAGACAACAACCACAAAGGCTGATGATTCTCCAGCCTTAGCTTAGACCAAAACACCATCAGGGCATTTAAACAAGACTTCACTGACTGCTGTTTTGTAGGGAAATACACAGAATAATACAGATAGGGAAATGTGCCATGAATCTGGAAGGTGTGGCTCAAAAGTTACACCTGATCCTTGGGGGTCACAGAACGGATCCCATTTAACTGGGCACCCAAGGAAAATAGATGCCACCCAGGGTATTCCTCCCTCCTTACCCCTGGCCCTATGCCATCAAGGCATCAATTACCCCTCCTCCCCCAGCCCCTTGCTCAGGAGTTCATCCCTGCCTCTTCCAAAATCCAGACAGAGGGAAGCACAGCAGCAAGTCTTATCTTTTAAGTCAAAGTGAGGTTCACAGGGGGTGTTTAAATATTTTAAGAAGGAAAAGAAGTTTTGTTTCTCTTATTTCCCAACTCCCTGTGCTTCCCTGCAGTCTGCCTACTCATCTACCCAGTTGGCTGATACAGGGCCAATTTTGTTATTCTGGCAAAATGTAACCCAAAGACCAGGAAATAGTTGTCACCTGCTTCATGTCTGTTTGACATATATAAAGTGTTGTTAAGTTGAGCTAGTATACTTGGCAGAAACTGCCACTCAGAAACAGTGATGATAATTTTTATGATGGGCCTATATACCTTCCATTTGCCTGTCAGTGCATTCTCGCCTATAGATTTCTAAGTGACTATAAAAGTCTATACAAAGTGTCAGACCTGATGAATACATTCAGACTTTTATTTAATACATATTATTGACATCATACTATGCACCAGGCAAGGTATTAGGCATTGGAAACACAACAGTGAATAAACACAAATACTGTCCTTGCCTTTATTGAGTAGAGGAGACAATCAATCACTAAAACAAATGTATCATTACAAGCAGCGGTGAGTGTTCCAAAGATTCACAGTGCTCTGGGATTGTACTACAGGGAGGCACAAACTTCACTAGGGAGACAAGAACGGGTTCACTGAGCAGTGACATTTGAGTTATAAATCACAAGTAGAGGTGAAATCACAAAAGAGGTAGGAGCAAGGAAGGAAGAGGGAAAGCTTTCTGGGCAGCAGGTAGCAGCAGGGTGGACAAAGGTCAGTGGTGGGAGACTGCATGGCATGTGGAAATAACTAAGGAAAGGGCCCACAGTCAAAGGAGGCTTGAGAAGTCACTTTTTTTTTTTTTTTTTGAGACAGAGTCTCGCTCTCTTGGCCAGGCTAGAGTGAGTGCCGTGGCGTCAGTCTAGCTCACAGCAACCTCAAACTCCTGGGCTCAAGCGATCCTTCTGCCTCAGCCTCCAGAGTAACTGGGACTACAGGCATGTGCCACCATGCCTGGCTAATTTTTTAAATATATTTTTAGTTGGCCAATTAATTTCTTTCTATTTTTAGTAGAGACGGGTCTCGCTCTTGCTCAGGCTGGTTTCGAACTCCTGACCTTGAGCGATCTGCCCGCCTCGGCCTCCCAGAGTGCTAGGATTACAGGCGTGAGCCACCGCACCCTGCCTGAAGTCACTCTTGATTCTCCCACCCCTACCCCCGCTCCATGTCCAGTTGTCTACTGAATCCCATGGAATATTCCCCAGTGATGACACACTTGGCTTACTCTCTTCCATTCTTCACGGTACCTCTCCTGGCCCAGAACAGAATCTTTTACCTAAATGGCTGCAACTGTCCTACACAGTATGCACTAACCTTTCCCAAGTAGATAGTGGTTCTTAGAATATTGGATTTGACAGATCTTCAAAATTAAAACAAAAAAGGGAAAAAGGTGACTGCCATAGAAAAAATTTCAATTTTTAATTTTTCTAAGGAATTTTTAAACTTTACTCTCCCCTTTGTTTCATAAGGGAAATGCCATTTTTAACACCAAAAAGAAACGCTGATCTGAGAATAAAGAACAACTTTTATATTAATTATATGAATTAGGTTTTTGAAAAATTTGTCACATTATCCTTGTCTTCCATTCAATCTGACATTGGAAAAAATGAATCATATAACAAGGTTTTGGAACCATGACCTTAATTCCCTCTGAAAATTATCAACACATTGATTTTCCTTAAACCCACGTCTGTTTGTCAAATTATACTTATTTAAATGAAAATATGCATAAGTCTATATAGTTCTACATGGTTTGTAATGAAAATTGCAGTCATCTCCTTAAACCAATTCCTGCTTCACAGAAATAGTAGCTTCTACTCCTTTCTGCTATTATTCTCCTATTTACCTCCTCGTTTGTAAATAACATACATGAAGGAGATCTTTTTTTTACATATCATAAATAGCAGTAAAATAGCTTTTATTTGTTGAGCAGACACTACGTACCGACTACAATTCTAAGCCCTTACAAGCCTTATTTCACTTAATTCTCACAACGACCAAATGAGGGAAAGGTAGTGTTTTTTGCTCCCACTTTACACTAAGGAAACCACAGGTTAAGAATAACTTGGCCACAATAGTATGGATGCTACTGAGAGAATTAGGATTCATACCTAGCAAGTCTGACCAGAGACTGTGCTTTTTGACACCACACTAGACTGGATATGAACCCCTTCCATACTTTATAAAGTCTTATTTATAAACAAGGATAAGGCAGACTGTCACAAAGTAACACACTTCCCTGTGAGAACTTGGCTTAACACATACACGTGACCAATAAGCCACAAAAGCCAAGCTATGGTAAGTCTATTAAATATTTTAGTAATCACATCTTAAATTCTATAAATTAAGCTGCATATTATACCATCAGATTGTTCATAAAAATAATCATGAACTATGAAGAACATTTGAGACATCTTAAGTGACATTGTACAATAACTATACTAATAACATTTTAGTTAAAATAAGTATTAAATATGTCATTAAAGCTTATTTTTTTTTTATATTTGGAAGAGACTTTACTAGATTTTATTCCAACTCCTCTGTTTCACAAGAAGCTGAAGAAATTAAGTCACTTGTCCAACCAAGGTAGTGCAGCTAATTAGTGGCAGGACTGTACTCAAAGCCCAGGTCCCCTGGCTATCAATTCAGTGCTCTTTCCCTGTTGTGTCCATGGCTACCCAGACAGTGTGCTCCCTCTGAGAATACAGTAAATTTTCTAGATGGGACTCAGAGGTGTCTGTGTAGCTGGTTTTGGTTTAAATTAGTTCTCTTGTTAAGGTTTTGGTAAGGAAAAGATATTCTTGATTGAGAGATTTTGTTCATTGCAGCTCAGGGGATGGAAATAGGATCTGAATGTCCACCTCTGATGCTAATGCACCCACCTTGTCTTGTCATCCTGGAGTATGATTCTGGAGCTACTGCCTGGCACAAAGAGAATTTAGAAGAGTTGGGGGCGGGAGAGGAAGTGGAAAGTGGAATTTGGATGAGTCATTATTCTTTTTTAAAGTGTCAATGCTGTGGCTTGACAGTGGCTCACGCCTGTAATACTAGTAGTCTGGGAGGCTGAAATGGGTGGACTGCTTAAGGTCAGGAGTTTGAATCCAGCCTGAACAAGAGTGAGACCCTGTCTCTACAAAAAATAAGAAAAAAAATTAGCCAGGCATGGTGGCACACAGCTGTAGTCTGAACTACTCAAGAGGCTGAGGCAGGAGGATCTTTTGAGCCCAGGAGTTTGAGGTTGCTGTGAGCTAGGCTGACGCCACGGCACTCTAGCCTGGGTGACAGAGCGAGACTGTAAAAAGATGATAACAAGTAAAAAGATTATAACAAGTGTTGACAAAATATGGAGAAATTGGAATGCTCATACATTGTTGGAGGAATTGTAAAATGGTACAGTGACTTTGGAAAACAGTCTGACAGTTCCTTAAAAGGTTAAAAATAGAATTACCCTGTGATCCAGCAATTCCAGTCCTACGTATATACTCAAGAAATATGAAAACATATGTCCATGCAAACCTTGTACACATGTTCTTAAAAGCATTATTCATAATAGCCAAAAAGTAAAAGCAACCCAAATGCCCATCAACTGATAAATGGCTAAACAGTATGTGGTATATCCCTATAATGGAATATTATTCAGCTATAAAAAGTAAAGAAGTACTGACACATGATACAACCTTTATTAACCTTGAAAACTTTATGCAAAGTGAAAGAAACCAGTCACAAAGGCCGCATATTGTATGATTCCATTTATATGAAATGTCAAAAATAGGCAAATCTATAGAGACAGAAAGTAGTTTAGTGGTTGCCAGGGGCTGGAATGAAGGGGAGAATGGGAAATTTTTGCTCATGAATCCAGGGTTTCTTTTGGGGTGATGAAATGTTCTAAAATTAGACAATAATGTTGATTTTACAACTCTGTAATATAGTTTTAATAAAAACCACTGAATTGTACGCTGTAAAAGGATGAATTTTATGGTGTGTGAATAACATGTCAATAAAGCTGTTATAAAAAGGAGAACCTAGGCTTGGTGCGATGGCTCATGCCCATAATCCTAGCACTCTGGGAGGCTGAGGCAGGAGGATCGCTTGGACTCAGGAGTTTGAAACCAGCCTGAGTAAGAGGGAGACCCTATCTCTACTAAAAATAGAAAAAATTAGCCGTGATGGGATGTGGTGGTGCACACCTGTAGTCCCAGCTACTCATAAGGCAGGAGCATCATTTGAGCCCAGGAGTTAGAGGTTGAGCTATGATGACACCACTACACTGTAGCCAGGGTGACAGAGACTCTGACTCCACACAAAAAAAAGAGAACCTATCATATAGCATTATTAAGATTGTTTTATATGTATTTCTTCCTCATACTAGAATTATACTATGAGCTCTCTTCATCCTTACACATTGTATTTACCCAACAAACACAATAAATACTTGATGATCCAGTAATTAATTCAATGATCTTTGAAAGAAGTTTGAGACGTTGGCAGGCAGTTGGAAGGAAAGATTATTATTCCCTGCAAAAACAGTGGCTGAGCAGGAGCAAGGAGAAGGAAAGTCACCAGGCTTGAGCAGCTAGCAATTCCTGTTTGGCCAGGAGAAGCAGCAAAGGTGGCAGTCCAGATAAGGGTGTTAAGGGAGGTACTACCTACTAAATTTGTTCAATATTTGTTATTAAATATTATTGTTAACTGATGGTGTTTTGCTGACTTAAAATATTTTCAGACAAAATGCTGATCTGGTCTGTCTCCCCTACACCTTTTCCCACCTCCTTAGTTTAGTCAAAAGCTTTGAGGTTGCTTCAATTGGAACAAAATGAGAAGTAAAAGAGTTTTATCTTTGGCCACAGCCAGGTCTGCCCATTCTGGGCCTCCTCCTTTAAAAGTCCAGGGTGATCCTCATGCTTCATTCACAGGGCTTCTCAGCTCTACTTTCACACAGTTATGTTTGCTGTTGTTGTTATTGTTTTAAGACAGACTCTCCCTCTGTCACCCAGGCTGGAATGCAGTGGCGTCATCATAGCTCACTGTAACCTCCAACTCCTGGGCTCAAGTGATCCTCCTGCCTTAGCCTCCTAAGTAGCTGGGACTAGAGACATGCACCACCGTGCTCAGCTTATTTTTTCTATTTTTGATAGAGACGGGGTCTCGCTTTTGCTCAGGCTGATTTCTCTGCCTCACCTCCTGGAATACTAGGATTATAGGCATGAGCCACCCTGCCTGGCCTTTTGTTTTTGTTGTTATTGTTGTTTCTTTGGTTTTGGGGGCTTTTTTTGTTTTCTTTTGAGACAGAGTCTCCCTCTGTCACCCTGGCTAGAGTGCAGTGGTGTCATTATAACTTACTCCAACCTCAAACTCCTGGGCCAAGCAATCCTCTTGCCTCAGCCTCCGTAGTTGGGCCTACAGGTGTGTGCCAATGATCACAGCTAATTTTTCTATTTTTTTATAGAGACAGGGTCTCACTCTTGCTCAGGTTGGTCTCCAACTCCTGGCTTCAAGCCATCCTCCCACCTCAGCCTTCCAGAGTTTAGGATTACAGGTGTGAGCCACCAGGCCTGGCCCCCTTTTTTTTTTTTTAATTTCGATATATTTAGGCAATACAAGTGCAGTTTTGTTACCTGGATATATCGTATAGCAGTGAGGTCTTGGCTTTTAGTGTACCCATCACCAGAACAATGTACATTGTACCCAATAGGTAATTTTTCATCCCTCACCTCCCTGCCACCTACTTGTACACAGTTCTAAAGCCAGAAACCTGCTGTACCTACCTTCCCAGATTCCTTCCTTCTTTCATCCATTCATTCAACAGATATTAAGCAACTATTTTTGGCAGGGTTTGTGCCAGACACTGGAAATGACAGCAAATAAGTAAGTATGCCATCAATTTATGGCATGGTATCCAATATTGAATTGAAGCATTTCTACTTGACTATTAGTACCATCATTTTAGAAAGGGCTTCAAAACCCTCGCTAGTGGATTTCTTGTGAGAATGCTACCTATATTTCTATAGAACTATTCAAGGATTTCACATACAATATTACATTTGATACTCGAATCTATTAAAAAGAAGGGGAGGGCAAGTATTATCATTTTACAGATGAGACCAATGAGATTTGGATAGGTTAAGTGATTTTTTTCAAGTTCACTCAGCTGGTAAGCAGCAAAGCCTGCTTGAGATCCCAGGTGTGACTTATAATTAGTTGCTTTTTCTACTACCCCTCATAGAGACAGGAAAGTCTGACCTAGTGGGCAGCTGCCCCTGGGGGTAAACAATAAGGCAGCAGAGAACTGTTAAGCTTTGCTCTTTTTAAATTTTTAATAAACCATCACTGTGTTTATCATCAATTTTATAAACAGGCAGCCATTAAGAAGCAAAGTAATGAACCCAACAGATGGGGACATTGTGAAAATGTTTCTATAAGACTTGTAAGTGCACAATTAACAAGAACAGAAATCAAATTTTTAGCAAAGTATGTAGATACTGACTGGGTGGAGGCCACCCAAAGTTCTCCCGTGGAGATCCTCTTCATTTACTTCAGCTACTGGCCTCTGTGTGAGTGACTCCCAAATTAAATTCAACAGATATTGAACTGATGAGCTACAAAATGCTAGGTGCACTTAGAAAACAAACAAGAATGAGACTCCACCCCTGCTTTAAGAGCTCAGTCTACATTAGGAAAACAAATGATTAACATACCATGTGAATACATCCTATAATGGGCAAGTGCTATAATGATGTAGAAGGTTTCCTAAGAAACAATGTTAGGAAACAATTCTGTGTACTAAACATTACTTAAGAATAATTCTAAGCTAGGTATGGTGGCTCATGTCTGTAATCCCAGCCCTTTGGGAGGCCAAGGTGGCAGGATCGCTTGAGGCCAGGATTTTAGACCAGCCTGGGCAATAGTGAGACCCTGTCTTTGCAAAAAAAAAAAAAAAAAAAAAAAATTAGGTGGGCCTGCTGGCATGCACCTGTAATCCCAGCTACTCGGGAAGCTTAGGCAAGAGGATTCCTTGAGCCCAGGAGTTTGAGGTTACAATGAGCTATGGTGATACCACTGCACTCTACTAGCCCAGGCCACAGAGCAAGACCTTGTCTCAAAAACAAAACAAAAAACTGTATAATCCCTATATTACATAAGCTATTTTAAAAAAAAGAAGGCATGTTTTACAATGTTACTTATTTTATGAGGCTAATGTGATTATGATACTAAAAACTTGACAAAGATAATGGCCAGAAAGAAAAAATTTACAGGTTAATCCTGTAGGTTTTTTCTTTTTCTTTTTTTTCTTTTTTTTGGAGACAGAGTCTTGCTCTGTCACCCAGGCTAGAGTGCCGTGGTGTCAGCCTAGCTCACAGCTACCTCAAACTCTTAGGCTCAAGCGATCCTCCTGCCTCAGCCTCCCGAGTAGCAGGACTACAGGTGCTCGCCACCACCCCAAGTAACTTTTTCTATTTTTAGTCACCCGGCTAATTTTTTTGTTTTCTATTCTTAGTAGAGATGGAGTCTCACTCCTGGTTAGTCTAGTCTGTTAGTCTGGTCTCAAACTCCTGAGCTCAAGCAATCCTCCTGCCTTGGACTCCCAGAGTGCTAGGATTACAGATGTGAGCCACCGTGCCAGCCTTAATCCCGTTTTTGAATGTGGGGGCAATCCAGGAGTAGTCAAGTCCTCCCCACCCTGACCAAGCAGGCAGGTCCCCAGGACATACCACAGCATCATCATGGGAGGCAAAAAGCCACATCACCCATCAAGTAAAAATAAATCTTATTATCTGAATAGACCCCCAAGAGGACAGGTAATAATATATCTCATTTGAAAACTTTAACAAGATGGGGTTTTTTTTTTAACAAAATGTGTATATGTCTATAAAATGTGGCAAAACATTAAGATATGACAAAGGTGGGTGGAGGAGGCCGGATGCCCCTTACATGGCTCTCTACACTTTTCAATATGCTTGAAAGATGTCACAATGCAAAAATTTTAATGATTAAAAATAATATATATTTAAGGCCGGGCCCAGTGGCTCACACCTGTAATCCTAGCACTCTGGGAGGCCCAGGCAGGAGGATCCAAAGGATCATTTGAGCTCAGGAGGTCAAGACCAGCCTGAGCAAGAGCGAGACCCCGTCTCTACTAAAAATAGAAAGAAATTAATTGACCAACTAAAAATATATAGAAAAAAGTTAGCCAGGCATGGTGGCACGTGCCTGTAGCCCCAGCTACTCGGGAGGCGGAGGCAGGAGGATCACTTCAGCCCAGGAGTTTGAGGTTGGTGTGAGCTAGGCTGACACCTCGGCATTCTAGCCCGGGTGACAGAGCAAGGATCTGTATAAACAGATAGATAGATAGATAAAAGCTAGCTCCCTGACACCTCCACTTAGCTGTTCCAAATACATGAAAAAAATTCCATGTGTCCCAAACTAAACTTATTATTTTCTCTACGTGTAAACCCATTCATATTTCTCAACTCTCTTTTGGGCCATGCTGGTTAGAATCCTACATGATGCTAGACTTTTCTTCTCTGCCACCCCTAACATTCAGTGCATTGCAAAGCCCTGCAGATTCTCGTTTCTTCAAATCTCATGCCCAGCACCTCCTCTCCATCTCCCCTTCCTCTTGCCTGGTGCGGGTCCTCCACGTTGCTCATCTCTACGACTATCAGAGCCTTGGATTCCAATCGATCTCACTGACTCCAGAGTTGCTGTCTTAAATCCGTCTTCCACCCTTCTCCAAAGACCTAACTTTTTACTTGAGGCAGAGCGCAGCGGCTCACACCTGTAATCCTAGCACTCTGGGAGGTCTAAGCAGGAGGATGGCTTGAGCTCAGGAGTTGGAGACCAGCCTAAGCAAGAGGGAGACACTGTCTCTACTAAGAATAGAAAAATTAGCCAGGCGTCCTGGCACTAGCTTGTAGTCCCAGTTACTCAGGAGACACAAGCAGAAGGATCCCTTGAGCCCAGGAGTTTGAGGTTGCAGTGTGCTATGATGGCTCCACTGCATTCTATCCAAGGTGACAGAGAAAGACTCTGTCTCAAAAAAAAAAAAAAAGCCAAAAGAACAAGACCACAACACTCCTCTGACTGGGTCAGACACGTCTCTAAACCCTACAGTGCTTCCAAATTAACAAGCACATTGAGTTGGTACAGTTTGGTGGCTTTACGCTCTTTCTCTACCCTGAAAGGCATTATTTTTATTGGTTCTAGGTAGTTCCATCTAATAGCAATTCAAGTTTTTGTGATTAAATTGACATTTCCTATCAATCTCTTCTGAATTGCAAATATTTCTGGGAAGGATAATAGAGTAAACCCTGGATCCTTTATTGTGCAGAGTTGGAGAGAGAAAGCCATTGTGCGGCTTCTAGAGCAGGACCACCCCCAACCCCCAGGAAAAACTTTGCCTAAGGCAGGTGTTTTTGTCTAGCAAAGTGTGAAGAATTTGAAAAGACATTTCCTTTACTGATTGGACTACTGTTCTAAATACATCAGGTCTTAGGGCAAAGCCAAACTTCTGCCATGAATTAGATATTAGATGCCAAATCAATGCCTGACTCTAATTTTCTCAACAACTCAACCATAGGAATCATCAACCTATTTTTTTGTTTGTTTGTTTGTCATTTTGTTTTTTGAGACAGGGTCTCACTCTGTTCCCCGGGCTAGAGTGCAATGGTGTCATCATAGCTCACTGCAACCTCAAACTCCTGGACTCAAGGGATCCTCCTGCCTCAGCCTTTCCAGAGTACTAGGATTGCAGGTGTGAACCACCACACACCCAGCCTCATCATCAAGCTATTTAACAAGTGAGGGAACCCAGGCTCAGAACACTGTTTTATTCTTAGAAGCAAATGGTTTGTGAATAACTCAAGACCTAACCATGATTCCTGGGTGTGGGATTTTAAAACAAGTGTTCTTTCACCTTTTAATTCCCTCCTCACTTCCTCTAGGCTAGTGGTTCCCAAAGTGTGGTCCTTAGACCATCAGCTTCCTCATCACCAAGGAAACTTAATGGAGATAAAAAAATTCTCAGGCCCCACCCTTGGCCTGGCTAGAGGATAGTAAGGGAAGGAAGGAAAGATGATGGCTGAGAGACTGGAAGAAAAATGTAGCCAAGGCCTAGAGGTCTTAGTAAGATGAAAGAACAGGCGGGGCATGGTGGCTCACGCCTGTAATCCTAGCACTCTGGGAGGCCAAGGTGGGAGGATCGCTCAAGGTCAGGAGTTCAAAACCAGCCTGAGCAAGAACGAGACCCCCATCTCTACTAAAAATACAAAGAAATTAATTGGCCAACTAAATATAATATAGAAAAAAATTAGCTGGGCATCGCGGTGCATGCCTGTAGTCCCAGCTACTCGGGAGGCTGAGGCAGGAGGATCGCCTGAGCCCAGAAGTTTGAGGTTGCTGTGAGCTAGGCTGATGCCACGGCACTCTAGCCCGGGCAACACAGTGAGACTCT
>CAUYRT010073806.1:0-37612 GCA_963574885.1 Lepilemur ruficaudatus | reverse complement strand
AAAAAAATAAGAAAATAGGATATCATTTGGACAACTCATTTGGACAACTGAATCATGTAAGAACAAATAAGTTGCATCAGGAAATGCTTAGTCAAAAGAAACATCAGTACAAGCCCCGGTCCTCAAGGATGAGTTGATATTCATGTTCAAGGCTCATCAAAACTGGAATGACCATAATCAACAATAAGTTAGGGTATACTGTAAAATAAATAAAAGAATGGAATTAGAATGTTCCTAACACAAAGAAATGATAAATGCCTGAGGTGACGGATACACCAATTACCCTGATAGGATTAATTCACTTTGTATGCCTGTATCAAAACATCACATGTATCCTATAAAGACACAGAACTATTATGTAAACATAATAATTTTTTGAAAATGTAAAAAAAAATTGGAATGTACCATCAATTGAGTCTAAATTTTGAGCCTGACACTCCTTTGCCTTTTTCCTATATGATCCATATCAGTACTTTGATGATTTTGCACTTGACATGATCTAATAGGTACCCTTTGAATCTTCTGTGAAATAAAAGTTACAATTCTGGCCAAATAGCCTTAGTCAAATAAACAAAGAGCCGATAGAATTGAATAGTAATTTGTGCCTCTTGAAATATAATTCATTTACGTCATGAAAATGTTTATATTAAAAATAGTTTTAAAAGCATTTATGTTAAATTGGGTATGTTAAATTGTATGAAGCTCTGCTAAGAATTGAGAAAGGGCAACCATTTTACCTTATCATTCCTTGTCAAGTGGCAATAAAAGCACACAATTGTCAGACTGCAAGTAGCTCCAAAAAGCCAAAAACACAGACAAGATGCACACTCCAGAATGTTGTGGCTGAAGTTGAGTTAGATTGGAACAGCAAATGTATAGCCCGAAAAACTTTTAACAGCGGTTAGACACCAGTGATAGCCCCCGAGCAGTAAAAGACCAATATAGTCAATTTGTCAGGAGTGGCAAGGGCCATTCACTGAGTAACGTGGCTTTTCCTCCTTTCAAGACAGTGGGTCCACACTGGTGGAAGTCACAAATCTAGAGCGGAGTTGTAGCCTTAGCATTGGAAACACAGATTCTTTTACCTTGTGCCCAACCTATGGCAAATATGTCGCCATATCTTGTATGGCAATGCTTCTGGAGGCATTGGCAACAATCTAGTCCATGCAGGCTTAGTAATTAGCTTCATTTTATTTGGACTCATTAGAAAACAGATTCTTACTGTAAGCACATAGGATGGACACAGAGACTTCAATCAACAGCTATAATTTTTTATAGCTTTTTATAATTTTTCTTACCATGAAGAGGTGTACATTTACTATCCTAGTCTAAGTGGCAAGCCAATCAGCTAGACCACTGATGATAGACTAAGAGTCAGTAAAATTCAACGAGGCAAGTCAATACTGAGTAGAGTAACCATGTCCATTTTTGTTTCTGCTGACATTCTCTGACATTCTCTTTTAACACCCCTAAAAGTCCCTGAATACCATCAGCTATCAGCCTCGCTGAACCATCAGTAAACCAGACCCAGACTTTTAGGTTCTTCTGTAAATTGAGAGAGCCCCATTGATCTGGCAGCTTTGCTTTAGTTGGTACAGTGGGAGGTAAAGTTCACTCCACAGGACAGCTGCCACTTTTTCATAGAATGCCAGGATACCACTGGGTGCATTCTTGAATATGGCATTTCACTTTTACATGTAAAGCTTGTTGGTCCTTCTTACCTTTTAGGTCATGGAGTTGAGTTGACTTACCCTCAAAATGCAATATCAAGCCAGAGAGTTACCAGGTCTCTGTGGATCAGACATTCCGTCTTGACAAGAACCCACTGCCGAGTTAATGGCTGGTATTCCAAAGGCTGTACCTGGAAAGCTGTATTAGGGAAGAGACAAGTAGAAAAGTCCTAAACCTCTGGTGATAACTTCAAAACAAGGCTAACTCTTATTGCCAGAGGCTTCATTCAGCCAAAATCATCACACTCATAGCTCAAAACCCACATTAGGATAATGGCGGCCCTGAAGATATTGACAATTTTTAAATGTGGCTTTTGCCATTTGAAAAATCCTCCTTAGCACTTATGGGTTGGGGAGTTGCAAGCATAACTCATAAATTTCTACTGTGCATTGAGATACAGAAGTAGCAATACATTTAATTGACCAAAATGTCCCTTGTGCTAGGTGAGGTTAGCTACACTTTCCCACTGCAAAACCTACCCAAACTCTCCAGCTACATTCCTGTTTCCTTCTGGCAGAGTGGGATGGTGATTTGGTTGCCTCTGTCAGATGGAACCATAAAGTTCTGAGTTCCTTCCCTTTCTGAAGCTTCTCAGTACATTCCTAGCAGATCCATGTTCCCTCTGGTCCCTCTTAGGGTTAGGGTAATCTTAGCTCTGCCCCTAATTATCTTGCTCCTTTAAGCAGCTGAGGTTGGGATAGAAGGGTGTGGAGGGGAGAGTGGCTCTGCTTCAGTAATCAAGGCTTCAAATTCAATTTCAGTTTTGAGAAGTGCAGTAACTGCTCCTGCTTAATCAACCAACTTCTACCACACTTGTCCACCTAAATCCCTATTTCAGGCATACAGTTTACCATTACTAATACCATGTATTTCAATCTGGGAACCCCTTGAATAAGCACCCTGTGACCCTTTGCTTCCAAAAAGGACACTTGCTGTCTCATTGTCAAAATACCATCACTTTTGTCATCATCCGATTGCAACATAAAGGCCAGGGGAATTTTTTAGGGTGACAAGGCTCACATCAAGAACTTACATAGAATTCTTTGGATCATGTTCTCTGCATTGCAAACTTAATGTTGGACAGTAAGAGGCAGAGCTCTAATCAATGCCTCTTCTATGGTTTCCCACATGGATTGTGTGCCTCAAAGAAATCTTGTAAAGACAGCCAGGGCTCCTTTATAGCAGCCACAATGCATGGTAAAACAAAAACAAAAACTACCCTGAAATCTTTTATTGCCTTCTCCAAATAGACTTAATGTTGGCATGATAGAATCCAGGAGCAATTCGCTGTAAAATGACTCAACAGCAATCCCACTACTGGGCATGTACCCAAAGGAAAAAAGGACATTCTATAATAAAGACATCTGCACTCAAATGTTTATAGCAGCACAATTCACAGTTGCAAAGATGTGGAAACAACCCAAGTGCCCTTCAATACATGAGTGGATTAATAAAATGTGGTATATGTATACCATGGAGTACTACTCAGTCACAAAAAAACAATGGTGATCTAGCACCTCTTATATTATCCTGGATAAAGATTGAGCCCATCCATCAAAGTGAGGTATCATAAGGATGGGAAAACCTGCAACACATGTACTCACCATCAAATCGGTACTAACTGACCAACACTAAGTTATTCATATGTTGGTAATACTCACTGGGTACCAGTTGGGGTCGGGGTAGGGGGTAAATTCACAACTAACAGAGTACACTGTATGGGGCAGGGACATGCTTGTAGCCCCGGCTTGGGTGGGGCAAACAGCATTACATGTAACCAAAATGTCTGTACCCCTATAATATCCTGAATAAATAAAAAATAAATAAAATAAAAAGAATGAGTTTGATGAAGAAAAAAATAAAAATGCAGTTTGAAACATAGGCATTCTGTGTCTCTGTTTACAAGATATTCATAAATATAAAAGACTCAAGAAAAATTGTCTCACAATATCTACTTTGTAGAAGAAACAAATTGAGTTTAAGTGAGACTATGACTCACTGTAGAGAAAATTATATTTAATATAAAACCAAGAAAAATGTGAAATGTAGGACTCTTGAATGCCCATTGACTAGAGGAGACTGATTTTATTTTAAAGCAAGGAAAACATTAGCCTCAGACTCCAATTGTTCTTACCAAACAATATTTTAACAAAGAAAAATAACAATTTATATTTTGCCAAGAATAGAAGTTAACTAAACAAAGTTTTTGATGATTTTAGTGAGCAAATACAAGAATACATATATATATATATATATATATATATATTCCTGTAACGTAAGGGGTAGAGAAAAATGTAACTCTGATAACCAGAAATTTTTATTTGCTACTTAAAATGCATGAAAGTAACTATAAAGATTCATTTCTGAAAAAAAAATGTTTTATTTTAAATCAGCTGTTGAAAATGTAGATCCTAATTAAGGCAAGAAATGGCTTATATAATACCTGGTGGACGCAGCAAAACCAGTATTATAAGAACTCTTGATTTTTGGTTTGGAAAACAAATTGATGCTATTCAAAAGCAGCATGACAATAAGATATAAGCAGTGCATTCTGCATATCAGGAAGCTGAGAGGAATATTTGCTAAATGTTAAAACAAAAGCAGAGTTTCAGAATTCCTGACTACAGTAAACTCATAGCACTTTTAAGGAATTCAAAAATGTCCCTTAAATTTTCACATAAAATTGCATGTATTTATTGTGTATGACATGATGTGTTGAAGTATATATACACAGGTAGACATGATAAATACATAAGTTGTATCTGTCAATTAAGAAAAAGTATCTTTTAAAAAATCCTGAATATTACTAGTGTACTCAGAAAACAAAGGAGAAAAAAAATGAGGCATGAGGAAAAGGTCATAAGAGAAAAGAATTCTGTTCGAATATTTTTCAAGTAGTAAACTCATTAAACATATATTACTTATCTCCAAAATTCCGTGGTGAAACATAAAAAGGTGGCATAGTCTGTCCTCTGGGAGCTTGCAACCCAGGCATGCATTTGGCACCCCCTCTTGTCCTCCTCGCTCTCTTTCTTCTCTTAACCATCTGCACCTCATCCTCCTCCGCTTTCTCCTCTCCTCCTTCCTCACTACCTTTTGGTTTCTCCCTGAGCACACTTCCTGGAGCGAGTAAGTTTGTATGGGGGAAACAAAGCAATGTGAAGGAAGGACAGCATACATTGAATGAGAGATCTTGGGTTCCCAAATTACTGTGTAATTTTATCTGGCACATTTCAGGTGGCACGTACCCGGCTGCGAAGAAACCAAAACCTGATTAACTGTGACATAAATAAATCGAAGTGTCTGATGTCAGGATCCCCAGGAACAGATTCTGAGATGAAGGTTCGTGTGAAAGCAATTTGTTAAGAATGACTCCCAGAAAAATCTAGCAAGGAAATGGGGGAAGCAGGACAGGGATGTTGAAGAAGCCAAGCAAAGGTGAATCTTTAGGCACATTTCTATCCTCTGCCTAATCTCACAAAGGAGCTTTGGAGTGTAAATTATGTCTCAGTGCTTGCTGCAATCCAGGCTAAAGGAGATAAGATTTCATATTCCCACAGCAGTTATTCACCAAGGACCACGTAGTTGCAGAAATGGAAATAGGGAGAGAACAGAGGTAAATTCCAAGCATTTCTAGTTCTCTGCGTATGCAGGCAAAATGGCTTTAGCAGCCTGAGGCAGTTCTCCGCTGAGAATTCCAAATATGGGCCCTGGAAAGCAGAAGCTGGGGAGAGATGCACAGAATTGATGGACAAGATCTAGCGGTGTTTGCTGCAGTCTATTACTTTCAACAAGGCAGATCCAGATGCACCTCCCAGTAGTTTTCGTCCATCTGACAATGTCTTTATCTAGATCGTGGCCGGTCACAACTCCTGGGACAAAAACTTACAAGTAAAGTGTAAAACTTACAAGTAAAAAGAGATGCTGCACCTGCAGTTGCCAGCAGTTCTACCTGACATGCTTCATTTTCCTCCTCTATCACCCATTTTCTTGTCCTGCAATTAACACATCTACTTATCTAGGTAAATTGACTGGGTGGGTGATTCAGTTATCACTAAAGAATCTGACCCCCTAGTTGCTCTAATTGTCCTGGGAAATCCACTAAATTCTGAAGTATTCATTCCTGCTCCACTTATGTAGCAGCAGAAACACCGTCTCATTATGACAACATCAATTGCTTCTTCAATTATGGAATGCTCTTATTTGCCTGCTGGCCTGTCATCATGACGGACATAAGAGAGAAGGCGGCAACTACAGCTTTACGTACAGCTTTACGTTTGGTAGGGCCTTATTTCTCCCCTGGGGAAATTATTTATTTTTTAGGAACCACAGCTATGCAACTCACAGAACCTAAAGCTGCAAGGGATGGCAAACAATATTTCCCCAGTTGTTTCACTGGCAAGGAATGAGGAAAAATCCGTTTCTACTTCCACCCTGTGTTTCCCTGACACATTTGTAGAGTGCATTTCATACCGGCTGCTGGCTTAACGTAGACAGTGTCAACAACGGCCAAACTTTGAAGGGGCCCATCTTCACTCTACAGGCATAGTTCAATCTTCAGGAGAATATTCCAATGTTCTATCACGCTAGCAGCTGCTGGATGATGCAATAGTACGAATATCAGTGGATTCCATGGTAATATTGTCATTAATGCACCTCTTTTACCATACAGTGTTTCCCTTATATTGTGGTGATACTTGTGGGAAATTGTTAGTAAATGACACATTTGCGAAGCTCTTGGAGAGTGATACTTGCCGATGTGCTGCAGGGAGAAACGAAAAAGCATTCCTAAAATAATTGTCGATCTCTATCCGGATGAATTGCTGCCCTTTTGAGCAGAAAGGGGTTGGTGTAGTCAACGTTCCACAGTTACTGTCCTTTTTTCCTTTCCAACATCTCACCACAGGAAGCCCCTCACAAAGCCATAGGCATAAGATGAGGACGATGTATCAGCACTGCCAAAGCGAAAGTTGCAGTGTGCAAGTTACACGAGTGAGGAAAAATGTATTCAAGGCTACTGAAATACAGATGAGAGACAAAAACTCAGTCTGGCCCCAGCTCCATTGAAACAAAGGCAGGAGGATTTTTAAGCACTGAGGTGTGAGGGAGAACACAGGCCATCTGTGTTGCTAATTAACTTTGCCAAAGGAAAAGTAAACGTTCTCTTGTCTTTGGGACTGGGAGAAAGGCACCTGCAGAAGTTAGCTTCCTGTCTTCCCAAATAAACTTGTAGATAGGGACCGCTATCTTCCTTAATGATCACTTTTCAAAGAGATGGTTCCCAGGTCCTTGAGGAAGACATCCCTGGATTGTAAAACTGACAAAAGGCTTTCAAAAAGATTTGCATCTCACAAGGGCAGAGAAAGAACTTGTAAGTTTTCTAATGTAAATGTCCTAAGAAAGGGAGGGGAGAGATCTCTGTGTTTAGGTCATCTGGATTTCTGAGAACTTGTGTGAGAAGGAAGTCATGGGCCTAGTGGCAGGGAGAAAATTGTCTAAAGTTAGTCAAGCCAAGGGAAACGTTAAGGTCAGTAGAAAAGGGGCAGATAACATGTGTTCAGATTACATATGGCCTCAGAATTTGCTCATACCCACTTCTAAATATACCACTTCCATGGTGCAATAAATAGCCAGGTGCTGTGCCTGTCCAAATTTATGGGTTGGTGGCCTGGCAGCATCCAGCTCACGACAGTCTCACAGACACCTGATATCCCATGGCCAGGTGTGTAGCCTCTTCCAGAATCCAGAAGCATGCCAGAGGAGTTTTTAAATGGAGTTAATCCTCTGTTAAATATGGACTGCCCTTACTCCTGGACCATAAGGAACATATCTGGGTCAGAGATTTCCAGAGTCAGAACACTCGTAGTTATCTACTTCAGATACTTCTAGCACAGTGAGATCCTTTAGATAGTATGATCCAAGTGGCACAGCCACGATTTGGAGCAGAGCCCTCTTGTGCTTTGGGTTTCCTCCTCAGTACTAACAGCTTTCAAGTCACCTGGCACTTACTCAATGCTAATAGCCTCTCAAGTCACCTGCTAATAAGTTGCAGCAGTATTCTTCAGGGATGTGCTTATCTAAATATATGCTATGCTACCTATAAACTTCAAAATAACAACGGAAAATCATTCAGCTTTTTTCGTAGTCATACAGTGTGAAACACTTTTTTTTAAATTTTCTTGGAGTGGAAGTCTGTGCATGTCCTAAATGATGAGATTCTAGAAATCTTCATCAACGTAGTAGGCCCTGTACCTCTATAGGTTTATATTCAACCCTCCGCATCACATGATCCTCACCAGAGAATTCATAACTCCTCTTCCATCTTCCCTATCATGTCTGATTCACATGACATGATCAACTTAGAATACAAATATAAGGAGGCTCCATGTGCAGAGGGATGGACTGGACACTAAACTAAAAGTAGTCAAAATGCCAATCAAGAGACTGATGTTTGGCAACTGTGTTTCTAAGTTTACTTGTGTAAGAATGTAGTGGGTGGAGACTTCAAGATGGCTGAGTAGAAGCACCTGGCACTTGCCTTCTCCACAAAGAAGGGCCAAAGCAGAGAGTAGATAACTACACTCTTGAACAGAGCGTCTGAGAGAGAACACCGGACTTCAGCAGGGAAGTGACAGGGAACTTTGGAGCATGGATGGAGAGGGAAGTGAATCAGCCAGCGAGGGATCAGCTTGCAGCTAAGAGGAACTTCCCACTGTGGGGAAAAGGTAAGTGAGAAATCCCCGACGGTCCACACTCCCACTGCAATCTCCTGTAATCCTAGCCAAATTTATTGTGTATTTCAAAGTAGCTAGAAGAGAAGATTTGAAATTTTCCCAACACCAAGAAATGATAAATGTTTGAGGTGATGAATATTCTAAATGCAATGCTCTGATTTGATAATCACACATAGTATGCATGGATTAAAACATCACAGGTACCTCATAAATTTGCACGGTTATTATGTATTAATAAAAAGAGGAAACAAGAATACAAATCATGTTCTGGAACATCTAAAAATCAAAATCTCTTCAAAGTATTTTGGACAGGAGGAGGAATGTATATGAAGTAATGTGTCTCATGTGCTGAGAAACTACTTCTGTTCCTCCCTAGAGGGCAGTATTGAAAGGAATGCATTTCTCAGATCAATAATTGATCAAACATACCTGAGGCTGTGTTTTCTGTCTTGGTAAAGATAATACAGTTGATGGAACAGCAACAGTTGTGTCCTCCACTTGGATATGTTTGCAACAGTCCACTATTATCTACCATTGTCACTCTGGTTTTTTGCACAGTCAGTATTGGACAATTATACAGGGATGTAACGGGGACCACTGCTTCCGTATCCTTTAAGCTTTAAGGGTTGCATTAACCTCTGCCATTTTACAAGGGAAAGAGTATTGAATTAGATTTTTTCCATTTGGTTGTGTGGTAGGAAAACAGTTTCTAGGGCCTTCATTTGTCTTTCCTTCTATGATAGTTCTTATTCTGCAAAACAATAATAATAATGAAATGTGCAGATTTCATCAGAGATTAGTTATTTCATTCTGAATATCCTTTTGGAAACTTATGAAATAGCAATCAAATGGACACATCCATCAGATCCACTGTGAAATGAATTTGGTTTAAGAATTCATTCATCTCTGATTTGGTCATACCCTTACTTTAATAGGGAAGCCATAACGGTGATTTAGGCCCCTTGAGTATTACATTTAATGCATTCTACAGATCCTTGCATAATTCATCATAGGTCTCTTTGAGCAAAGACCTAGATGAATCACATTTCTGTACACTTGCTAAGTCATCTCAGAGACCTTCTTCAAGGGGACCCAAATTGTCCTACAAGAGATGTGTTTTGGCTCCTGAAATTGGTTCAGGTATAGAAGCAAGGAGAGATATTATTTCACTCATCCAGTGGAATTCCATAAGCCTTATCTTGGCTTATGACATTAATATCTCTTTTGGTTATCTTTATGCACTCTATATATACCCATATCTGTATGCATATGCATCTACATATTGGTTATACTATATATGTAGTTTCTAATCCTCAGTATTAAATATATTCTATTATTATTAAAAATACTGTATACTTTGTAAATGCTACCTTTAAAATATACTCCCATCACATATATATACTAGAACAATTGAATATATTTGTTAATGTGCTGAATCTGAAGGGAGATATCTTGTATTTGAACATGGCTCTGTTACTAGTGTGTGAAAGTCATCTAATGTTTTTTGTTCTCCAGTTTACTTGGCAATAAAATGTGAGCAGCTGTCTCAAAGGATTGATATATTAATGAGTTAATGAATGAAAAACATTTAGAACAGTACCCACCAAATACTAAGCACTGAAAGATCTAGTAATTTCCATCTATTTTTGGATTTTATACTTTATAAAGATCACTACATAATAGACACAATTATACACAATTGTTGTTGAAATATCTGGTTTCCTCTTTAGGACAGAATTCTAAAAACCATCCCTACTTATTCTGTTATAAGAAATGGATTCCATCAAAAGGTTCTATTTAGGCCTAAATAAAGTCTACTGTGCTAGGAACTATTAATGTGTTATTAGAAATAAATATGCTTTTATAGCTTTTAGGCCCCTCAAATTCTCTCTTTCTTTTAATGATTTTACATAAAGCAAAGAATCAGTTTTTAGTGGAAATATTTGGATTACCAAAACATGTATCTGATATTTAATTTCCAA
Organism: Lepilemur ruficaudatus; assembly: GCA_963574885.1. NCBI lineage: Eukaryota > Metazoa > Chordata > Mammalia > Primates > Lepilemuridae > Lepilemur > Lepilemur ruficaudatus. Next base: position 27,165 of record CAUYRT010073806.1, on the reverse strand, counting down.
ACCTTTAAATGTAGATAGGCTCTCATAACTGGAAAGCAGAATCAATCTAAGGAAAACGTGTATGAAATCTGTCTCTGTCTTTGTTTCTTTCTCTCTCTCTCTCTCTCACTCTCTCTCTCTCTTTCTCTCTCTCTCACACACACTTAATGTTTGCTTGCATTTCAAAAGTATCAAACCAGGTTTTCACATGACTTCAATCAAGGAACATGCAAGTGTTCAGTACTCAAAATGAAAACAACACCTGCTAATTTAAAAATTGAGACTCATCAATGCCAGCACAGACTATTCTGGGTTTTATTTTTATAGACTTTCTAAAACTAAGTTTAGAATTTCTAAAATGTATAATGCTAAATTTACTTATGTGAATTTAATCACATTTATAAAACTGTAAGAATTATATATTATATCTACATATTTCTGAAGGTCTGTATATTTAAACAAAGTATATTCAAAGTTGAGCTGATCCACAGGGAAAACTATAATGCTCAATAAAATGTGAACAAAATATTAAAGGATAGAAGAAACTATTATGGTAAAATAAAACAATAATGATAAGGATGAAATGAAAATACAGCAAAAATATTACTATTGTAAATGAAGGGGAGAGCAAAACTTCATAGGATGGATTATAAAGATTAATCAATATACTATAATTTGTGTGCAAGAAGAAGAAACAAACAAAAGGTTAATAATTTTGAGTCTTATAATAAATCTAGATTCTGAACTTTTTTTCTCACCCTTGATATTAAGAGACCTAATACTACTGTAGTTTTTCTGAAATACAATATATTCAATATTTTTCTTAGGACAGCCCTATGTATTATTACATTGGCAAATATTTCTAGCAAAAAGTTAGGAAAAATGATTGACATGTAGTAATTTCCTATAAAGTTTATAGTTAAAAGCACATAATTTCATATATATGTAAGTTTTTAAAACAGGATCAACAAAACAAATCAGACTCATGATGGAATCTTGTTTTCAATTGTAAAACTTCGCTTAATTAAAGAATACAAATGGCTCTCCTCAGAGTTTGATTTTTAGACTATAATCTGGGAAGTAAAAATGTATACTACACAAATAAATCTAAAATATGCTGTTGTTTTATTGGCAACTATTTTCAAGTATTATCAACACCTGTATTTTACTATAATAATTCAGTTGGTTGACTTATCAGGCTGTGTACTAGCGTCAATAACATGTCCATGCTTTGCTAACTCCTGACCGCAGGCTCTAACATCAGAGGAAGCACAGTGCGTCTTCTTGCCCCCATCTACATCCTCAACTTCCCACATGGGGCTCTGACAAGGTTACTGCTAAGACACACCTCCGTCAAGGTGCTGGTGCATTCTTAGGTTTTGGTAGAAAGAGCTGACATTAAAAGCTTTTGTAATTCAAATAATTATTTTGTACCTTCTCCTGTTTAGAATTCTCATTTAGATTTCCTCTTTGACAGTCAAAGGTTGAAATAAGGGTGGACATTGAAAACAATCCTCAGGTAGGCATCAGAGGCCTTCTTCAAGTCTAAGTGAAAAGAAATCCAAGTAACTCAAAAATAATCCCGCCACAAGCACGTGGATGGACTGCAAAATGACTAGAAAGCCCAAACTAGTTATTAATAAAAAAGTGATTTTTAAATAGTGTGTCCTCTGTTTATATTTCCTTCAGGACACTATCGGAGGTAGGAGGAGCCTCAGTAGGTAGCAGGAAAAGATTCAAGGATTTGAAGGTCATTATCCTGCAGAGAACTGGCTCATTTAGAGCCTACTATATTCAGAGTGCAGAATTAGATACTGTTATCTTCACAGACTTCACACAACGACCTTCATGACCTTCAAGGCAACAGGCACATTACTAACAGTATTCTTAGTAGATATATAAAAATAGTTTGAGAAATAAAATAAATTTATGGAGAGTATAGGTTTTTTTTCCAGTTTATAATGTGGCAAAATTTATATTATAAAAGTTACTGCATACAGTTTGTTTTTATTATTCATGCATTATTTGGCATTGTGTTTCTGTAAGAACTACATATTTATAATTTATATTTCAAATATTCTACTGATGTTTTTCTTTCATCATTTACAACTGTCACAGAGATGACTGAATATATCACAATTCCAGGAAAAAGTAAGGCATTTTAAGCACCTATTATTATGTTAGCAAACAACAGTAAAGGAAGCAAGAGGAATAAAATTAGGAAGAAAATTTTAGAGAAGGGACCTCAACTTCACAATGTAGCTCTGTAGTATTTCTATTGCTATTGAATTGTCGTTGCTAATCCACAGAGAAAAAATAGATAAAGGCACTTTATTGCTTTTTGAAACTTGGAAGGGAAAAAATCAGTATCTTAAATAAAGATTTCAATTCCTAACCTCACTAGCCTACTCTGCAACTGAACCAAAGTCATTAATTTTTAGCCTCAAGTAAATGAGAATTCAGAATTTTAGCTCTGCATGCGAAAGAAAGCTCATAAAATGGGCCATGGCAGTAGAGTAGAACCACTACATATGCAAATTCAGGGCACATTAGGAATGGATTTCATTTCACAATGTCATAGTAAGTCACTATAATAGGAAACCACCATGTTTTTTCCTAAGAAAATCACACTTTTAAGCCTTCTATGCTGAACTTTGGGAAAAGTTTTTGTTATCTAAGCCATTTGGCATTTGTGAGTTTGGATTCCTTTCTGCCTTTCAAATTTCTGCACCCCTGATCATTATTTTTAAATGATCTCTTAGGACTTAATCATATTAATATGATTTATATCCCAACTTTGCCACTAGCCAACTGTGATTTTGAGTAAGTCATTATGGGGCTCCATTTCCACAAAAATGGTGAATGTAATGGGCTACATTACTTCTAAATAAATTTCTTTGGATTTAAAAGGTCTTCATTAGAGTCTTGGCACAGAACAATTTGCAGACTCTTCAATATACACTTGTCAATGAACCGTAAGTTAGTGGTCAATATCTAAACAATTACAAACCACCAGATTTTTCTGTCTTTAAGTTTATGTGCTTTCCCCCACCCCTTTCTCTCTCTCTCTCTCTCTCTGTCTCTCTGTCTCTCTCTCTCATTTGACATCCACAATTTGTCAATTAAACATTTTCTTAGTAGGAAAAAATCATTTTCTTAGGAGATATTTCAGCATATATCATCACAATATCTATTATATGTTAGCTTCTGCAATCGTACTCCTGTGACACAATCTAGACTCCAAGAGGCGTGGAAATAACCTACCTCTCTCCAAACTCAACAATCCTTCCCATGATTCTTTAGGATTAATTTTGTTACTGTCTTCAGGATTTGCATAGTTTAAATTAAAAGAGCATTTTCTGTTTTATGCTGAGAGTTGTGAGGTAACTGGACATCTTAACACAGGTCTAGTTTGTTCCAGAATATTCCTAAAGGTACTTGGCAATATCAGTGGCTGCTTGAGTTCTGAGCCCAGATCAAGGAGATGCTAAAGGAGAAAACCTGCGACCCTGGCACAATTGCATTCAGTCACTGATGCTGAGACCTTTGTCTCCAGTACTTCATGTAGTTATAGGGGAAAGGGAACTGGGTATATGATTGCTACTTTCTATTTCTGGGCTCAATTTACATGAAATCTTCTGAAAGAACATTATTCAATCTCCCAGTAAGAACATATTCACATTTACTCCACAGTTTAATACACTTTGTAAACTTCGGTACTAATACATCTAACTTTACTAGACTTGTTATGAGAAAAACATTATCTGTCCATAGATTTATAGCACATGTCTGGGTCATAAGATTCCAGGAAACAAAATCTTACCATTGTAAAAGTGTATCAGATGTGATTAGGGTAATCTTAGTTTATTAATCCAGATTAGAAGATCTATGTTTTTTTTAAATTGCTTCCATCAAATTAATGATATAATGCTGTTTTATTAATTTTAATAATATTCAAAGAATATTAAATATATATATCAATACAATATTATCTTCTCCAAATGTTAGTTTTTTAATTGTATTCCTAATGTGCAACTTTCTTTAAGATATTTTTATAGCAGAATAGTCATGATATTACTCTTAATCTTTAGAAAAAAAGAAATTTCCTTCCACTATTTTTCTAAGTTTCAGTTTTATAATTTTTATTTATTGGTTTTATTAACTATTCTTATTTTGATTTTCTTTTTCTTTCTTTTTTTTTTTTCTCTTTTGAGATGGAGCATCACTCTATTGCCCTGAGTAGAGTGCCCTTGCATCAGCCTAGCTCACAGCAACCTCAAATTCCTGGCCCAAGCGATTGTCCTGCTCCAGCTTCCTGAGTAGCTGGGACTACAGGCACACACCACCACACCAGCTAATTTTTTTCTATTTTTTTTTTAAATTTTACTATGTTTCCATTTAGCAAATTATGATGATCTTAGTAAATTTTTGCCTTTTCAATTTTTTTTAAATTTCCACATCTTTGCAATTGACATTTTAACCTGTTCTACTATTGTATTTTCATCTTTCATCACTACTTTTTGAAGAGTTGGTTATTAGTCTTATTAATGTAGTTTAAACACACTGTGTCTCTTTTTTTCTCTTTAAGGCAACGATATTTTTAAATAATTTTTAGTAATTTTACTGTGATATATTTATCCCATTTGGGGCCATAGGGGATCTCTAATTAATCTGTGGCTATATGATTTTTGCTGCTTTGAAAAACTCAGGACTAGTATTACCGGAAATATTACTTTTTATTTATTTTTTCTCCCTTTTACTTCTGGGAATCCAAATGAATGTATTAGAGATTTCAGCATTTCTCATGAGATTCTTACACTCTTTTCTGTTTTTATCCCTATTCCTTTTATATTTGTGCTTCAATATAAACTCCTCTTTTTACTGTAATTCTAGGTGGCCACTTTTTGTTTAGCTTCTCTGCTGTGCAACTCAAGTTCAAAGTACCTCGAAAGTAAAAAGCTGTGGTGACTATAAGTGTCACCTCAATTCATTCCTCTTTATAATTTTGACATCTGAAGTGCCTGATTTCCTGTTTACAATGTTCTGAATGTTGGTGCTCCCCTCAAATTTATATGTTGAAACCCTAATTCCCAAAGGATGGTACTTGAAGGTCACACTTTGGAGATATGATTAAGTCATAGAGGTGGAACCCAAATCAGTAACGTTAGTGTCCGTGTAAGAGGAGGCCGGAGAGCTCACTAGTGCTCCTGCCACCGCGTGAGGACACACGCCAGCAATCTGCAACTGGCAAGAGGATGCTCACTAGAATTCGACCATGGCACATGGAAAATCACTGTTTTGAACGATATTACAATATATTTTATGTGAAAATATACAAATAATATTTGTAACTAAAGATTCTAGCAATAAATTAAAATTAATAATTTTAATAAATTAACCGAATTCAAATTTAATATTTCGACAGTGTTGCATCATTACTTTAATAGACACGTGTCCAGTATTCGGCATATATACGTGCACATACACAACACAGGCTCTCACCCACTGTGGAAATTATAACATTTACTACATGGTGATTATATGTGTTTCTGGTATTATAGGTTTTCTATATGTTTGGATTATTTCATAATTAAATATTTATTTCATTTAAGGAAAAAATGGAAAAAAGCAGAGGAGATAAAATATTCCAGACTTCCACCATGGTTCCTCTGTCTGCAAGTGCCATGACTTGACACAATATATTTTTTTCTTTAATCTTGCAATGCAGTACATTATCAATCATTTATCTTTGCACTGAAAATATTTACTAAATGTTTGTAGATTCAATAAGAGTGTTGCGTTTTCCCTCTCAATCTATATGTACTTATAAAAAAATAAAACCCCAGCTAAGTTTTTGTTTCTATCTCTCAACCCTGAGTCGACACAATCATATTTTCTTGCTATAATAATAGAATTTTTACTCTAGAAGCCATTTGAAGGATTAGGGGATGAGAAGAGTCATTGCCTAAAACATTAAAATCCCCTACTGCGATTTGTATGACTACAGCCAAGTAAGGTGATTCAGTGATAAACTACCACCTTTATAACTCCAGGTAATAGAAGATGAGCAGATCCTCACCATCTGTAGCTAATTTTATTTTCCATTGAGATGAAGTGTCATTTCTAAGCACCTCTTGCATTGTAATTCCCACTCTGAAATGAAATAAACCGCACTGCAGTTACAAAGCAAATGGACACACGTAGGTGATTCTGAGAGAACTTGGCCCCCTTCCCTCTCCCATGTTGCTGCCGTTCCTGAACCTGCTGTACTCTGCCCTCCTTCCTGATCCACTCCAGTTTGGGAGCCAGCCGTTCCTCCCACACATAGGGCACTTTTGGCAGCTAGAGGACTCGTAAGAACGCCGGCCAGCCTCGGCTGGTTATACAGCAGATGTTTGGGAAGTCACATTTCTGAAATCTATATTCTCTGTAGAATAGAGGACAGGGTTTTGAAAATAATTTTGTCCGTATTACACTTTCTTCTCTTTTGATAGTTAGGCACTTGAAAGGCAAGTCTTGGAGAAGCAGCATAATATCTGGACATTTTCTTCTGCTATCATCACACATTTATTTGATGATCAAAAACAGTATGAAGGTTTACAGTGTAACAAGGAATGAAATCTCCATTTATACAGCCAGAGCAAGATGCCAAACTACACCAGAAATTTCAATGAGTTTAAAATTTGGAGAAAATACAACTTAACAGTCATAGTGTAAGGTCCTTAGTCACATATTACAAGATAATGCTTTTACTTAGCATGTGGCCATTTTGTCTTTTTAAGTGAATATATTAAGGAGTGCTTTCATATGCAATTAGTTATATCACATATGAAACAGAAGAGCTAACATATAATTTTGTAAGAAAAGTAAATCAAATTAATCAGATAGCCCTCAGTGCTTTCTTTTTAAGAACCAAAATACTGTTTCTTTCTGTTGTTAATAAGTATATATTTTTTCATATGATAGTAATGCTTGAGGAATTAGTTCTGTCAACATAGCTATAATCTCCAGGTTTCCCAATAAAACAACAACAGCAACTACATTTTGTTAAATATTTCATGTCGTAAAGGTGGAAGTAATTTTATCCCATAAAGCATATTTCTATTTTACCATAAAAATAAATGGGATGTGTCCAAAATAAAAAAGTCAATAAATGCTATAAACATCACTTATGTTTGGTCTGCTTATAATGTGATTTTAAACTATAGTACAATAAGTTTCATCTGGATTGACTTACATTTTGTTGTTTTCAAAAATAATTGAGCTAATTCAGAGCAATGTCGAAATTTTGCTAATAAGTATATCACCGACCAGATGGAAGTTGTCTCTATTACGTATCTTTGGCTACTTTTATTTCTTATTCTGCTCTTTTTTTAGTCATTCCCCTTTCAATAATCATTGTAACTGAAAAAGTTCTGCTTCTCTTACCTCTGTCAGCACACCCCATAACTGTATGACAGAACATGGCAGCATCTTTGTCATCTAAAACACTCTAGACAGATACATTGTTTACATTATAGAAAACAGATTTGATATAGTACAGAGGGGATGATTACTCTCCATGTTCTGAAACTGTAAAGCCAAGATGATTCAAGGAGTTTAGTTCAGGAAGTTATCATACTGCTGTTTTCTCTGTGAAACTAAAAATTTTATGAAAGAACAAAAATATAAAGGAATGTGACCAAAAATGATAATTGGAGTGACATTTAGCTGATCTCAAATGTGCACAAGATTTAGACAAAAAGATGAAGAAGATATTAACATGGAGTCATAAAAAATAGTTTCAGAAAAGCAAAAGTCATAGGGGAACTTGGGCAAATATTTTATGATGCTCTTATGAACAAAATGGATAAAAAATATCTTCAACAGCAAACATATGAAAAAATGCTCAACTTCTGTAATCATCAGGGAAATGCAAATCAAAACCACAATGAGATATCATTTATCTGCAGTGAGAATGGCCTTTTATCAAAAAGTCCCAAAACAATAAATGTTGGTGTGGATGCAGAGAGATAGGAACACTCACACACTGCTGATGGGACTTCAAACTAGTGCAACCTCTGTGGAAAGTAGTATGGAGATACCTCAAAGAGCTACAAGTAGAACTACCATTTGATCCAGCAATCCCATCACTGGGCATCTACCCAAAGGAACAAAAGACATTGTATAAAAAAGACTTCTGCACTAGAATGTTTACAGCAGCACAATTCACAATTGCAAAGATGTGGAATCAACCCAAGTGCCCATCAATACATGAGTGGATTAATAAAATGTGGTATATGTATACCATGGAGTTCTACTCAGTCACAAAAATTACCCATGTAATATGCTAAATTAAAAAATTAAAAATTAAAAAAGGCATAGTATTTGCATATAACCTATGCATATCCTCCCACATAATTCAAATCATGGCTAGATTACTTATAATATTTAATACAATGTAAATGCTACATAAATAGTGGTTACACTGTATTGATTTTTTATTTGTTTTAATTTTATTGTTGTATTGCTATTTTATTGTGGCTTTTTTCCCAAATATTTTTGACTTGTGATTGTTTGAATCCATAGATGCAGAAGCTGTGGATGTACAGTGGACTGTACAAGGTATGATTCCAGATTACATACTGTAAGAAAAAGATGAATTTTTTCATCAAAAAAACTTATCCAAATAAAGCCCATACTTTAGTAAGTAGTATTGCACCAATTGTAATCTCTAAAATTTGGTAACAGTACCATGGTTATACATTAGGAAAAATTAGATGAAGACTCTATAGGAACTCCCTGTGCTATTTTTGCAATTTTTCTGTAAATCTAAAATCATTTCAAAAGGAAAAGTTGAATGTATATATTATATAAAGCTCAAAGGAGTAATAAATATATTAGATGTACTGCTTATATGCATCTGTGAGCACATCTCTAACACAGAATACATTATGTTGCAATACATCTTTGCTTTTTGTTACTCTCTCCCACTAAAATATGAAATCTTTGAGGGTTCAGTGATTTCTAGTTGAGTAAGCAGATGGATTAATAACTATGTAAATGAATGAATTGATGCTAGTGTAAGGATTCAAATTTACCTTAATATGCTATAATAATTTCAGTAGTGTCGAAAAGATAATTCTAAAAAAGCAAGTGTCTTCGTGTAATTACAGGGTCCACATTTATATATATCCAGGATATATATATATATATACACACACATATATATACATATATCCTGGCTATAAAGATTAGCTACTGTATTCTTGTAAAAGAAGTTTAAACTGAGTTTGAAAATTGAAAAGCAAAATGTGTGTGTCAGTGAGTACACGAGGGAGTGAACGCCACCTAGCCTACCTGATTAGCTGCAGTAATCAGTGAGGGTGACAGGTTGCTGTCAGGTTAATCATAAGGGCTCCTGGACGGAAGGAAGAAGAGTCATTCGCTGTATGTCCTTGAGGAAAAAAAAATGCCTAGTGAGTGGAAATAATGGAAATGCTAATCACGATTTAAAATAGGGTAAATTTTTTGACAATTTAAATTATTTCAAAATAAAAGGACTTTCTCCTCATGGAGGTAAATTCCCTGTCACAGGATTTGTTTAAAACTGGGCAATTGTTTCTCAGGCACTTCGGGATAAAATAGTAAGTAGGGTTTGATTTTCTTTAAGGTCTCAAAGGATGGTAATATTCTAGGCGTCATTTAGAGGCCTAGGAAACAATCTGTAAGAATAAATCTGATCTTGGTGCCACAGGCAGCTTTGTTTTCTCAGGCAGGTAGAAGGGGAAGGACCCTTTTCTGGCATTAACCTGAAACTTCCGATCCCCTGCAGAGAAGACTCAACCATGCTTATTAGTTTGGGTTTACAGGTACTGTTAAGTAGTATCCTCACCCTACTCTGCTTTCTCTTTGTTTTCCTTGAAAATAAAAAAAAAAGTGAATTTGTTTAACAAATATACAGCTAAAGTGAATATCAGAAATACCTGTTTCTGTGTCATTTTGCAGCATCACATCCTCCCACACTATGTAGTGATTCCTGAGTGAGAACTCTTGTGAATAATCTGCTAGCGTTTGAGTCATTTTCGCCATATTTTTTTCCATCCTCCTCCTATGCAGTCCTTGAGCAAGTGCGGGCTCTGCATCATGCCTGACACAAGCTTCTGGACATCGCAGGCCTACATCCCCCCAAACACAAAACCTTCACCATCTCAACACCTCCCCTTAGGAGAAAAGAATTTTAATGCTCACGGGTTACCTTCTATTAGTACCTAGCCTCCTACCTTTCTCCTCGCAGGTGTTTAAATCAAAAGGAGAAACACTTAATGAATGAAGACAGACGGAATGTTGGTGCTGTAAAATCAACAAGCTTGGTCATCATCATTATTTATTTAAAAATTATGCAATTGTTTTCGTAAAATTCAACAGTCACTTATTAAAACTCACTCTGCCTAACTAAAGTTGTTAGACAATAACTTTTAGCACAATCTTAGAGAAACCATTAGTCTCAGATAAGAATTCCAGAAGCCACCAACCTGTAAATATATTATTATCTCTCCTAATGTGTCTTGGAATAGATTCTGATCAATAAAAACATCAGTTATATAGTTATGTTGTATAAGTAGTCCATGACCAATAATGTAATCTCCTATTTTTAGAAAAGAAGATAAAATGTAAATACGTAAGAATGGAATTTTAGGGGTTTTTTTTCACTAAAAATTGAGTAAAATTTGCATTTGTGGCCATTGGTAGTGAGTTCTGTGTGCTCAGATCATGGTACTAGGCAAAAATAGATCTCATAATTTCAGGAGATTGGTAACAACAGCTGATATAAAACAGCAGAATGCTGGAAAAACATCACAATCATTTTTGAAAGCCCAAACATTTCTAACAACAGAAAGAGAGCATATAGATTCTGTATTGATGTGTGATTTACACAGATTGTCCATAAAAAAGAAATGATATTTTAGAGTACCTATTTTTAAAGATTAATAATTATATTTTAGAAGCATTACTTATTAAGATTTTCAAAGCACCTACTTTCTCCTGTGGAAGATACATAGATGATTAATTAATAGCCTCTGCCCTCAAAAAAACTCACAACCTGGTGATCACATAGAGAAGATAGAAATAACTACAGTACAGGTAGATTAAAAAAAAAGTCTGAGGTGGAGATAAATCCCACTTGGATATAGTATGAATATAAACCATCAGACTTCAGTTTGAAACTGACATGTGATGATTCTGTAATGTGTGGTTGCTTGTTTTGTATCTCAGTATTCATAGTTCTTTTTTGAGATTGGGTTGGTTACTTCTGAATAAATGAGTGGCGAGAGCCTCTTCCTGTTGTCTCTGAGGCCAATTTTGAAGGAGAAAGAAAGAACTATGAAGAATGAATGGGAAAGTTTTCATTTCCTTTCAAATGAATGGAATACACATATGTGGAAACACATAATGCTTATGTATCTCTAGAGGTATCTCAGAGACAATCAAATTCTGCTGTTTTGAACAAGATTACTGTCCTCCCCACTTGCCAAAATATCAGATAATGTCTTTAGTACTGGACTGTATTGCCCTTAAACAGCTAAAAGATTACAGTGATGCAGATTTCCCCATTATAGTTAAGATTATGTCACCATTTCCATTATAACCTTATACTGTTAATGGCTTACAATGTAGTCATAAAATGTCCATTCCTACTGATGGGGAATAAAAAAAGACAACTTGGCTTATAAGGTCTCAGAAACAGGAAAACTTTAGTTAAAACCTGACTTTTAAAAGTTGGCTATTTTAAATTTAGGTATCTTCAAAAGAATGTTTTAAGTACCTTTTCTATTCTAGAATTTCAAAATGGAATTGGTTAAACATGCATTGAGCTTTAGATGTGGAATAATCACTTGCAAATAGGTTTATTTTTAATATTAAATTTTTTAAAAAGTTTCTATGATAATTAAAGTTTAAAGCCCTATTTCAAAGATATGCTCTGTGTCATGATGTTGGGAATGATCAATTTAATCTTTTTAAAGAATCTTCTGAAAATAAAACAAACAGAGAAAACCACTCAAAATCTAATTCCTAAAATGTTACCTTCCAACTATCTGGACAATGGACAAGTACTCTAATATTGATTTTCCACATGAACTTTATTCTGATTACTTAAATGAAAATAGATATGGTATAGCACAGATTTTTTTTTTACCTTGCCCAAAAATAAGTCTGCACTTTGACCTTGTCTTCTGGGAGAAAACTTTTAAGCCCTTGAAACATTGTGCCTGATAAGAGCACCTTTGTTTGCCAGGGTCCCTTGGGCCAGCCAGATAGTAACAATGACATTTGGAGTGAGAGCTGTGAATCACACCATCACTGTGATACAGGTTAGGGGCACCAGGTCGCATGGTATAAGTTGACCTCCAGAGGGGCTGGAAATGGAAAGAAGCCATGTGGGCAATCACTCATGCCTATGTGATGGAGTGCCAATAAAAACTTTGGACAGGAAAGCTCAGGTGGTAGGGATATGACCTATCTATCCATTTCTTCCTTTTATGCTAAGTACCCTAGTGCAGTGTCAGATACATATCAGACATTTTATAAATACTTATTGACTGGATTGAAATAAAACATGCCATAACCTAAGTATCTCACCTACTGATATACCTGTCGAAATCAAACCAATTCTGTCCCTTTTTTTGGTCATTAAGGTATGGTGTGTTTCATTTTTCTTTTATTAAACACACATATGCTCACACCCATGTTCCAAACACAAATACACACATATAAACAAAAACATGTGTATATATTTTTCTTAAAATGAATGTAAATATTTTATATGAAATCTTTATAAAATTTTATATGAAATTTTTAAATACATTCTTTCATGGCCCCTCACTTGTGCTTATCATTTGTTTTCTATCTTTTTCATATGAATTATTTTTTCTGAAGTAATTTGTCTTTACTTCTAATTTATGTTAATTCTCAAAAATGCATTTGAATCTATTTTTTAATAACATCCAAATGTAAGCATAGGAAAATGGAGACACATTATATTCTTATTCTCTACTTTCCAATGCATAATTTTTATTGCCATAATCTATAATTATGTTAATATTATTTTTTATATTTTTCTGGTCTCATTTTTGTGAATTTAATTATTATCCTAATGTTGGCTTTTTATCATATCTACGTATCTCTGTATATATTTTTCAATGTTCCATTCATCTTTTGGGCCAATAAATTCTGGAAAGAGTTTCTCAAGTCTGTTCTATACATCACAAAGTTAATTTTTTTTTTACATAAATTTTACATTTTATTACTTCAAACAGATTTTAATTCTACAATTATATCTTTTTTTTACAATTTTATAAACACAGTAATTTCTCTTTTTTCCTTAGAATACAAAATAAAACTATGTCCTCTCATTTTCATCTTTTGTTTCCTAGAGTATATTTCAACAATTTTGACTGAATGCAAACCGCATGCTTTTTAACATTTATTTCGTTCTTGTACTACTATTAAAATTACTATATCTCTCTGCACTTGTTTTCTTTTTTCTTTCTTTCTTTTTTTTTTTTTATAGAATTTTACATGGGCTCAGGTCAAGGTGTGTGTTTATTTATTTATTTATTTTTGTTCTTCTTTAGGAATTATTTCTAGATATGTAGTTTTCCATAAGCACTTTGTTTATAGATATTTCCAGATTTCCTTAGCGGTTACCCAGTTGCCAATTATATCCTTTTCTATATTTTAAAATGAAGGACTACTTACTGTAAACACTCTCAAATCAAAAACGATAGTTGTTTCATAGTTCTTTGTCAAATACAGATCAATTGACACATTACTTAATGATAGATGAATGGCTCTTTTTCTCCTTGGATAGTAAGTATGAATAAATTGAGAACAAAATATAGATACAGAGACCACTATTTTAGTTCAATAAATATTAAAATGTAACATTTTAATATATGTATATACATACACATTTATATATGTGTGTATATATACATTTATATATACATATACACAAGCTCTACAGAATTGACAAAATACTACAAATGCTTGAGCAACCTAGAAACTTCTCAATGGGATATATCTTTCTAATAATATCCTGAATGAGGTTTCCTCAATGGTATAGGATGTTGATTGAATGAATTCAGTCACCATTTATTCTACATATTATATATATGGATACATGTATCTGTATATTTATTATTATGAATTCCATATGTATATTACTTATGATATATGCTGTGATTCCATATAACATGCGTTAGTATGGAGAACGAAGAGAGAAAGTAAATGACAAAAAGAGGGAGAAAAACTGAGAATAATGGTTGTAAAAGCAAAGAAGAATTTTTGATTGACCCGGAAAGAAAATTACGAGTCAAGGAAAAACAAAACTAAATTATTTTCCTTTAATAGGCTATTAACTACCATATCAATCTCTTCGTGAAATAGTGTCTTTTGGAGGACACTGCAATGATAGGATATTATAATGTCCAACAGTACCCATGTGTGGATCAAGATTAATATTTAAGTCACTTATTTATTCATTTATAAAACCAATATTTTTATAACAAATCTCTATTTTCCTATATTTCCCCTCTCTGTTCAGTCTTGTGTAAAATGCACTCCAAGTTCAAGATAGCGTTTATATTTTAGATAACCTACTGTAAGAATTGAATTTACGGGGAGGGCTACTTCTAATAATTTCATGAAATTTTAATCGAAATAATTTATTTTTTATAAATATATTACCTCGCCTGTTAAAGAACCTGGGGAACCCTGCAGCTGGTGATGCATAATTAAATCTATAAACTATTTCATTCTGTCTTATAAAATAAGCCAGTATTCTTCTAAAAGTTTAAGATAATGAGTTCACAAATGGGAAGAAAAAGTAAACTAATATTGTACAACATACTTAACTGTCTTAATACTGACTTAATTGTGTTTGTCCAATTGCCCCTTTGGTTTATTATTAATATCTCACTACCTTTCACAGTCAGTATTAAATATAATCCTATTCAAGGGCTCTTATAGCAAGCAGAGCCATTAGGTACGTAATGGCCTGCACTATAATCCAATAGAACAAACATTTAAGGTGGTTTTTACAGAACTAAAAAATAAAATGATTGGCACTGGACTGTGGCCAAGTAATATTCTCGATGATCTGTTTATTAATTGTTTGTGAAGTACCTGTTCTGAACATAGCATTATGCAATGCACTATTGCCTTGCACCAATGAGTAATGACTCAATTCCAAGTTTGATATTGCTTGTGTTTTAATATGAATGATGCGGAATAGACTCAACTGACAATGCCCAGCGGAATGTGATGAGTACCTGAGTGGAGGTAGTCACAAAATGCAGATTGTAAGAGAGAGGTCTCTCTGGTCTACAAGTAGCTGTGGAGACTCTGAAACAAAGTGACATTCATACTGAGTGTTGATGAATGGGCGTGATTTCTTAGATAGATATTGGAAAATTGCATTCCAGTTCTGTGGAATGCATTAATAAAGAATCAAAATACGGCAAAAGTTTTAGAGCGTTAGCTAGAATATTTATATGAGGCTCAAGGGGCTTGGAGCCAGATTGTATGAGACTGCGAGGGGGTCAGTATTTACTTGGAATCAATGTACAACAAGTGGTAAACAAATGAAGACAAAATTCTTGTTCTTACACCAATGTTAGCATATGCATGTTCTCTAAGAGTCTCGTTATAAAGGACAAAAATATATAGAAGTAGAAAACATTTTTGGTGGGGTCATTTTCAAACCAGTTTATATTGGTTAATAGTGAGTCATGTGATATTTAATTGTTTATATTCTTTCTACCCTTTGAAAGCTGTTCATTTATGCTACTACTTAATGAACTTTCACACTAATAATTATTTAATATTCATGTTTTAGAAAATGATTTATGTATTCAGATATGGAGTAGTACATAAATGCTGAGATTCCAGTGATCCATTCTTTTCATATGTTCGTGTCCATTGTGCCTTAAGAAATCTAAGCTATTGTCATCAACGGGTGACATTCACTCACATGTAACACAGAGCCTCAGGAGGAAATATGGAGATCTGCTTCACAACTTTGCATTATTTAAGGGCTGGGAACGGCACTGCACAATCCATTGTTCACTGAGATAAAAGTCAATGAGCAGGACAGGAGCAAAGGAAGCAGACGCCTACCACAGCATCCGTTGTCAGACTTGCTCAGCTCAACCTGCAGCTCCTCAAGTGAAACCCCGCCCAGCTGGAGGGGACCTTTTAGAACTGCACGAGGTGATAAATGTGAAAAGTGCAAAGCATACGTTATGTTTTTAATATTTCCTCTGGGATTTCACATGACTTATGCATAACTTTGATATACAGTAATGCATACTAGTTGCAGGCACTGGAGTGTGAGTTTAACTAAAACGACAACATTTCATTTTTATTTCCCGTTTTCCAGGGTAAAATTCACAATAGCATCAAGTCTGGTATAGGCCACTTAGAATGGGAATGGCAACAGGATCTTGAAGCTTCCTGCTAGTCCAGGCATCAATTCTTCAGTGGCTGACTGATGTGCAGGGGAGAGGAGGTCATACACAGGTTGTGGAAGTGACAGCACATTTAGGGAGTAGTGGCAATTTGTCAGCCAGCACAGAATTATTCAATGTTCAGCAACTGCTGGGCTATAGTGATGCATACCTCTGTATCAGAATCATGTTACAGAGGTATTATAAAATGCTGCTTGTTATTAATTAAGGAATGGAATTAGTATCTGTTTTCATTTTAGTAAGCAGGGTATCTATATGTTGGCTCTATAACTTTTTAATAAGTCCATGGTGTTGTATAATTACATTCAAAATGATCATCTCAAGACTTCTATACAAAGGGACCTTCTCAGAGACCAATTTACATAATGTGAGCATTTTGAAAGGAATCTATTGTGACCACATATCATATTTTTTCCCCATGTGTTGTTTATTTGCTCTGGGTTTCAATTTAAATCACATAATATTGTCTTCCTCAAACTTGTTAATATTTTTTCAAAACCCTAAGTATGTGGAGCTATGCACCTAACTATGTTTTAAAGTATTAGCAATTCTCTATCTCAGAATTGTCTTCATACATGCCACTTTGTGACAAAGCAAAAGAGAAAAACCCTTGGAGACTCACCTTTGTGCCCATTTTTGCGGGAAACGAAGATGAGAGAGAGTGAGAGGGAGAATTTAAGGAAGTGAGGGAATCTGAACATAAGAAAACAAGAAGTGGAAGAAAGAAAGCAAAAGCCAATTAAGGAGCCAGAGGTCATGAGCCAGTGCTCATGACTGGCCAGGAGGAAAAATATGAGTGGGTTAAGAAAAAAAATAAAATAAATTGGGGAAAAATCCAAAACAGCCTTAGAAACAGGAGTGACGATAATAAAGCACAATAAAAGGGAGTAAAGTGTGAAGAGAAAAGAGGAGATGTAGAAAAGACAAGCAAAATGAAGATGTGACTAGTGAGGAGGCATGAAAGAAAACACTTAATGGGGGAATCAAATACATTAAAAGAAGGAAAAAAATGATACTAGAGAATGTAGTGTAAGAGGAAGCTTAGAAGAGAAAGAAGTGAAGGCCATTCAGCTCTGGTGGGAAGAATTATATATTTTTGGCATTATTAAATATCATTTGATGGATCACAGACAACTGAATGTTTAAAAACAAACCCCAGAGTTCTACACTAATTGAGACAGTTTGGAGACTTTAGAGTCATCAGTAATTTTTTAAAAAGAAAGAAAGAAAGAAAACAAGAGGAACCCACCTCAGGGACACACAGATGACCTAGCAATTAGCTCTAGAATATTAATTAGAAAAGAGCTATTTGCTTTTTTATCCACAGGTCATAGAGAGATCAATTGAGAGTGTCAATTGATAGACATTTGATTACATCTTAATACTCAACTGATGTAAATGACTACTTAATCACATATTGGTGAGCTAGCTAAGCAGGTGGAGAGAGAGGAAGTAATAAGGAAATATTTTTTGTATTTTAGCTAGCAGAACCACTAAAAAGGAAAGTGGAGTATGATACGGATTTCTTGCTAATTATAACAAGCCATGAAATAAAACTTTAAATTTTAGGGGTGGATCAATTCTCGTCATAATAGAAAATACATAAAGACATATTCCAGAGGCACGTATAGTTCTGGGTTGTGCTTTTCCTTATTTTTTTTTTCAGTTATTTTGATGATAGATGTCTTAGCTTGGGCTGCTATAACAAAATACCATCAACAGGGTGGTTTATACAATGAGCATTTATTCCTCACAGTTCTGCAAGCTGAGAAGTCCAAGATCAAGGTGAAGGTTGATTTGGTTCCGGTCAAGACCCTCTTTCTGACATGCAGAGAGCCAGTTGCCTTCTTGCTGTGTCCTCAGGTGATGGGGCACAGAGCAAGACAGTGCTAGTCTCTCTTCCCATTTTTACAGGGATGCTAATCCTATAATGGTGGCCCTACAATCATGACCTGATCTAAATCTAATTAACACCCAAAGGTCCATATCAAATACCATCACATCAGGGGGCAGGACTTCAACATGTGAATTTGGGGAGGACACAAACATTCAGTCCCTCATAATAGGGGAGAAGATTTTCGTGTCATCCATGGATGAATACGTCACTTCCATGTTTGCGGGGGTGGTGGAGAGCAGTCATCAAGGCTATAGTGATACACATTAAATTGTGCATTTGCAGCACAGTGAAGTTTTAAAAGTGCAAAGACTAGGAAAGAAGAAAAATAATTTGCTTTACTCTTGTCTTCCCTAGTGCTTTCCTTCTCTTGCCTCCTTGTACACTTTATATTATAGTTGCATCGTCCTAGCACCAGCCATGGTGCCTTGTGGATAGTCCTGCTTTAAATAAACACTACTTCAAGAGACGAATGGCTCAACGATTTAAGAAATAAGTATTCAGGAGATTGGAAGCAATTATTAGAGGCAGGGAAAAACAAAACACAGAAAGAAATAAAAGTGAAGGGAGAAAAGGCATAACAAAAGGGAAAAGACAAGGGAAAGAGAAAAGAAGACAAGAGAAAAATAATTCAATAAAATATTTAAAATAATTTGAATTTGAATCAAAACTTGACGACCATGCCAAAAACAATTTAGAAAAGATGCTATAGTCAATATCAAGCAGGTCTCAATAGGACATTGCATGTCATTTTTTGAATATTTGTAGTTTTCAAACAGCACAGAGTAATTGAAGAATAGCCAATATTACAGAGAAATAAGATAAAATACAATCATTAAGCAGAGATAAAAAGAAGCAATTTTTAAGCTGGAGAAATCAATACTGACTATCAAATATAACTTTTTTCCCAAAATACTCTAAAAAGAAATGTGGGCCTACTCTGATCTACACAGTTCACTTTTCCCCCTACATTTTCTACATTTTTGCAGATACACACTGACACAGACGTGCACACTAAAGCCCCTCATTGTCACTGACAGTCATAAGGCACTTTTTATTTCAATCACAACTTGAGCTACTAATCTTAATATTATTTAAAAACAGATAATGTCTGAATAGGACAAGTTCATGGAGCAGGATAAATAAATAGAATTCAAAAAAGTATAACTTTTTATCACTTATTCAACACATTCTTGTTAAATTCCCACTGTGCACTAGAGCTGGAAATTCAACAAGGCGTCAGCAGAGAGAAGGGCACAGGCAGTGTTTTCGTTGGGGGAGTTTCCATTACTTGTAACTAACGCGGTGCTGAATAAAGAGGCATTTGAGACTCAGTGTAGTTCTGCGTAATCTGTGAACACTAGTCTTAGCTGTGTAAAATAATAATAATTAACATGCAGATCTGTACAACGCTGCATGACAAGGGAGTGAGGGCTCTGCAGGTTTGATTCCAAGCCAGGTGAAAAATAACATTTAGAGGAAGAGGATTAACATAAGATGTTGTGAAGCTTAGGGGACCTTTGATCCAAAGATTCCTGCAGTCACAACAGAGAGAGCGGCTCCCGTTCAGGATGGCTCTCCTTAGAGTGGGAAGATTAGTAATTAAAGGACAGGAAAATGTGTTTAATGAGAAAAGAAGAGAAGACTTTTTTAGATCATGGATCAAATATGTTTCTATTTAATAGAATAAACCTTTTTTCAGTAACTTATTTTATCACTGGGAAAAAAACACATTTTGGGGGCATAAATGATCTCCCCGTATCACTCTGAACAATTCTCAGTGGTGGCTGCATCTCTCAGCGATTTTGATGTGTTTTGGTGTATGATGGGCACAGACAATAATTTTCCCAAACTCCTGAGGTGAATCTGATGTGCATCCAAGATTAAGAACACTGTCAGAAATTTAAATATAATACGTCTAAGGGACTTCCAGTCATGCTTTGGATCAAGTTTTGATATTGCTGTTTTCTGTTCCTTGTTCGTGGGTATACATGGGTTGGTGTGTATGTATGTGTTTTAATTTTCATTAAGATTACCGCAGTAGCAGTGAGGGGAAGATGTTCTGAGAGTGAAATCTTCAAAAATGGTGAGCTTTGAAGTTAGACGGGTTTTGGAAACTCCTGCTTATCCAACTTATTAAATATAATTTGTATACACTATTTAAGCTTGCTGTAGCTCCACTTCCTCACATGTAGGAACAATATAATAAACAGAACCAACTTCCTAAGTTTGTTGTATGTATAGACTCTTTTTGACTCATAGCATGTATTTTATGAATATTTAATAGTATTAGGATTTTTGTCATGGATATGCAAGAAATAATGGGCAGTATATCTTGAAAAACGTGGAAGGTTGATTCAGCATATGCATTTTGCTCCATCCTTTCTAATTCAGTAAAAGAGGAATTGATAACATACATGATAGGATGAGGAAATAGGAAGAAGCAGGTGTTCACAGTTGTATTAATACCATTCGATATTATTGTCTCATATTAATGCAAATAATAAAGTGTTCTTTTATAGTGTCAGGAGGAAGTTAGTAATTATTTTTTTTCTTCAGGATTTCTTTTAAACTATCATCACTGGAATAAACAGAAAGCTCAGAGGAAATTTTCATGTGGGTTTTTTTAATTCTAAAGAGTTGATGGTCAAAGGTGGTTCTTTTGATATGGAAAATGGAATTAAATAAGAAATTAATAAAAACATTTGTCTTTAGTGTTTAAATATTTTATGTTCTTAGACCTAGAATTTGACTTGATAATTCACTAGAGATATCAAATTTTCTGCTTCCATATTCTTATTTTATTATTTATTCCCAAATATGATTTAAGTATGTTTTAATATCATGTTATGAAAATATTAATAAAGCCGTAAGAGCTTTTTAAAGCGATTCTTGATCAGTTTGAACTAGCAATGCAAATTAACCATGTAATCATCAAAAATATATTTCCAACTGCCTTTTCTATACCAGTCAATGTGATTGGTCCTGTGATTGATCAGGGAAATGAATTAAAAGTCAATCCCAGCCCTCAAGATTTTAGCAGTATAATAGATGAGATGGTTATAATATTGAATTAAAAATTACTTTGTATTCAGCTCAGTTTTACTGACAACAAATATAAAACATTTGGGAAAAACGAAGAGGCTGAAGTAAACAAGAAACACAGAATAGAAATGAGGGATAGAAGCGGGATTGTAGGAATTCCATTGGAGCTAAGATCTGCAAGATGAATGAGGTTTGAGTAATGAAACTCACAAAGGCAAGAGCAATTGACATTGTTACAATAATTCTTAAAATCATTCCCTCCACATGAGGTGGAAATTTATTTTGCATGTATTTCACCTTTTTTCATCACTGTACAATATCTCCTCACCTGCCTTTGATCACTGTTGTTCTGCATGCTGCCATGCAGATTAAATTATATTTAAAGTTAGTAAAATATGTAATGGATGGATATAATCAAAGATCAAGGTTTGGAATTTATCACAAAAATATGCTTCTGCCACTTAGACTTGTTATTTAATTTGTAAATATAAGATCTTACTATCCTCTTGTAACAAAGCAGTAGAAATAAGAAAAAGCTGGTAAGTTCCTCCTCTCTTTTTAAGAGAAACCAACAGAATGTTAGATATTTAATATGAATCCCTCCATAGTTCCCTGTGTTCATATGAACATATAGGAATTTACATACATGAATATATAATTATATTTTATGTTTCTTTTCTATAAAAATAGAATTATGTATATTACATAATGTTTTCCACTTAATATATAGTGAGTATAATTTCAAATTCTATATATTCTTTCCTATATAAATAGTATATATTTATGTATTTTTTAAATAAGAATGGTATTAGGGGGGAAAGGTATACTCTCTTTTTTGCTTTCTTTGTTTAAATATGTCATTCCACTTCTGGAAAGTTTGCAAAAATTCACACTTCAAATGGCCCACTGTCCCACACAATTGCCACTAAAAACATTATCAGTGATATTTGCTTTTTATTAATGCCAATAGGACTGTTGAAACAAGACACATGTCTCTTTCTATTAATGAGATCCAATTATAATTCTATGTTTCTTGACTATTTGTATTTCCTTTGTTATGAATTACTTACTCAGAATCTTTACTAATTTTTATCAATTTATTATTTACTTGTAGAGGTTAATCATTTATTGACTTTTTATTATTTCTCACTTATTTTATATGTGCTTTTAATGTATATTATATATGTGCTAATCCATTTTTTCGTGATTCTTAAAAAATTTTACACAGACATTTATCCATTTTTTTCTCTCATTACTTAATGTTTCCTCTGCTTTCAGTGGCTTGAATTTTCCCTTTTCTGCTGAAGAAGATCTTCCTCACCCAAGTATTTACAAATATATACAAAGGTGTTAGAAATTATATTAATCGTGCCTTTGGGGCATATTAACTATATTGCTTTAAGAATGTATTCATATAGTTCTAAGCATAAAGTAAACGTGTTGAAATGTAAAATATATCGCATCAATCAGCAGTTGTTGTGTCCTAACCACAGGCTTTCAGTGGTGTACCATAAGCATTTTTTCTCCTGAATCTTTGTGTTAGCTGGAGTGTCTCTGCTCTTTTACCCCGGAGGGTAGTTGAGGACCGTCCTACCACATTCCACCATGGTTCAGGTGAAGCTCCAGTCAAGACAATGACCATCATGCAAGACGACAAACACACTGTACAAGTATAGCTCAAATCTCTGCTTACATTTAGTTTATTAACTTCTCTTTGACCTAAGTAAATCAGGAGCTGACCCCCAAATGAAGAGTTGAGGAAGGAAGTTTTACATTTAAGGAGAGATTTCACAGCAGTGTGCATGGATACAGGGCAGGATAAAGAAATAGGACCGTAATTAAATCTAATTTGTACACACATAGCTAAATACAAAAACATTCACATATACATATATATGCATAAGTGCATATATAAATATGCATTTACTTGTGCATAAGTATATATAAATATAAATATAAATTATGATGGAATTTGTTGAATGTCAAATGCTTAATCACAATTTTTGGAGATAATTCCTAAACAGTAAACTCCTCCATAAAGATTGAAATTAGCACTTCTGCACCAAAAATTAGAATTTCATAACCAGTTTATTGCAAGCTTTGGAAAAGCTTTGTCAGAGAATTAACCATATTTGTGTAACTGAAATAACTTGTCTGTACCAACAGTTACTTTACTCACTTTGATTTTCTCACAACTAAACTAATTTGATCTGATTCTATTCAATTATAATAGGTAGAAACCATGTATTACCCAGGAATCTATACTGCGGCCTTCTGGTTTTTTTGTTGTTGTTTTGTTTTTTGTGGGTTTTTTGCCTATCTAAGTTTGGTGGTGGGAAACTTCAACATTGTATTTTATTATAGGTGTTATTCAATGTATGTGTTTGATCAAGCTTTTTATAAAGTGCATTTTGTATCATGATTTAGAATAGTATTTCATACAGTTACGTATTTGGAGAACTGTTTTCTATAGTTATATGACCTCGAAATGTTTTCCACATTTCAGACTGCCAGACTACTAAAGCTTTCAGGCACTTAGATTTCACACATGTGCACACACCCACGCACACAGATACTGCATTTGACCTGATAAGAAGCACTTTGATTAAAAAGAAAGAAGGAATAAGCCCAGGTTAAATGTTAGCCAAATAATCCATAGACCTTTTAAAATGTATCATCAAGTGATCAGCATAGAGGTAACTAACCGGTGCCAAGAAAAATGCCTAAAGTGCTTGCCAAGGAGCCAGATGCTCCTACTGCTAAATTATCTCCTGCAGATTGGCACCAGCATTTTACAACTGGCACACCCATAGGTATCGCTCACACTGCACCGCCGTATGGTTTGAGCTAATTATTTAAAAATAGTTTGCTTCTTATTCAAAAGTGAATACTCTGTATGCATTTATTTCACTCTCCTAGGGAATAGTACTTTTTTATAAAAGACAAAAAATAATATGCGTGAAATAGACCTACTTAACCAAAATAGGCTATTAGGAAAAAAATGGCAGATCTTTTTACCACTGCTTGGATTTTCCCTTCACTCAGTCCCCTTCTAAAAATTGGTTTACAGGACTCTAATAAGTGGGTGAAAAATTAAAATTTAATCATCAGGTGTTTAAAATATCAATATGGTATATATTGTGCAGTTTAAGAACAAAACATCTTTTAAAATTTGTAGCCTAAGTATTTTCATATTGCATGGACATATTCTGAGACAAATACTTGCAACATGAAGAAATGAGCAGTTAATTGATTTGTATGCAATTGAATATCTATGATGTAGTTTAAACTGTTGACGCTCTTTCTAGCATTCTTTGCCTTTCTCCAAATAGCATTTTCAAGTGTGCTAAATGCATAAAAATATTTTCCACTACAGCCACTGAATTTAAGAAAGAATTCTTCTCAGCATATCAGGGCAAATCTAAACAATCACGTTACTTCTGATTCTCTACAGTGATTATGCTATTATTTTTTTGTCATGTCAACAATCTTTCAAAATATCAGCTTCTATTTTGACTAACAATAGGAAAAGTTTTGTAGCTCTTATTTTTATTTTAAGAAGATCTTATTTCCTTAGATATTATATAGCACTGAACCAAGTGAGGAAAAGGACTAGGAAGAACCAAAACAAAATTACATGAGATTCATGCAAAAGAGAAGAATGCGATACTTTGCCTTAATCATTTTTTAGTGTATTCAAAAATAGAGTGTAGGTGACAAATTTATTTTGGAGAGAATTTTAAGGACTGAATTTTGGAGAGAATTTTAAGGAATGCCACTTAATAGCAGCTTATGTTGGTAACAATATTTGGGTTTTACACACCTTAAAGAAATATGAGATCACCCCCAACTTCATTTTTCCTCTGGGTTACTCAAAACTAAAGTCATAACTAATGCCAAATGTCTTCAAGAACATGCATATTGAAACAAAGTAAAAAAAAAATAAGTTGCATTATTTACATGGTGTTGTCCGTCATATTTGTATTATTATTTAGCAAGTGTTTCCCATAAAAAGTTTTAAGATCAATATTTAATTAGGCATATATAAAAAGAATAAAACAAAATGCCATTTCCTTGCTTAGAGGTTTCAATGATTTTTGAAATGTCAGTATATGCTCAAGAGCATATATGCATCTACATGTGTGTGTGTATAATGTACCTATATAAGATCTAAATTTGCCAATATAATATATGATTTATCATATTCTAAACTGAAATTGATGGTTTATATTTTAGAAGGCTAATGTATAAACTCAGGTGCATCTCCTGGGAATTTATATTTCATGTGTAATTCATATGCAATATTTAATCACAAATTAAACAACATTTTAACAAGTCATATTAAGGTGGTGTGTATGTGTATGTGTGTTTGTATACATAGAGAGATAGAATCCATTAAACAAACAGCTGCCACTGGAAAAGCAAGTGTAGGATTTTAAAAATTATTATTATTATTATTATTATTAAAGCAATGAATAACAAATTTGAAGAGACTTTTAAAGTACAGGCTTATTTTCTTTAGCCAGACGGAAAACTTTTCCCCTGGGATCTTGTTTGCCAGGAAGGATACTGGGTGGGAAAATATCAGCAGCTGGCATGATAATGAGTCCACTTCACTGCAAATGAGTTCATTATTATTCCATTCCTACAGTCTTGTAATTCACAGTTGCATTTCATTTATACATAAATAAAAAAATAGGTATGATATATAACTAAACTCTGGAAATCTACAAGAACAACATTTGTAAACATAAGCATAAAACTAGGAAACATATGTAAATAAAGCTAGATGATAAGAGAAAAATACAGAAGTAAATTCAAAACAGCCTTTTCTGTTTAAAAACAAAACTAAAACTCCAAAAAGTAAATCAAAAACAAATCAGTACAAATTTGCAATATCCATAATTTGGATTCAGCTTTGTTTTAACATTACATCAACTACAAATAAGAAGGTAATATAGTTTTCCTGACAGTAAGAGATTTCTAAGAATTATTATTATTTTATATGAAAGAAAGTCTTATCTAAGCACAACATAAAAAATAAATCTACTGACATATAACTAATTAAACTTAACAATAATTAGGAATATCAGTTTTTCATTTCTGAAGACTTCCTGGTTTTATGGTATCATGGACCAAAATTCTGAAATACAGAATAGAAAAAAAAATGCATTAAATGATACTGAGACCCAGTAATGCACAGCTCCTTTGGGATGAGACATTGAAAAATAAACATCAAAATACTCATGCCTAGTAGATTTGGAAATTCAAGCCATTTAAACAAGTTAAAAAGATTCACAACGACTTCATTATAAGACCTAAAAAATGAATATTCTAGATTATACATAGCATTTAAATTCTGTTCTAGACATCATCAAACATATAAAATATGATAAGAACAGTTACAATTGTTTAATGTAAATCAGTTTAAAGTAAATCAGAATATAAGAAATATAATTTAAGACATCACATCCAATAAATTGCTAGCAGTTTAGCTAGTTAATATACTATGAAAAATAGAAAAACAAGTTTAATCGTAGGGCTGTTGATTGATAAAAACAGGTGAAAGTAAAATAAATAAGCTTTTTTTCTGTATACCATAAGAATATATAATTTTTATTTTTTATTTTTTTTGATTTCCCAAAATATATTACCACTCAAGTTGACTTATCTTGTTACATTCAAAAACCTACTCTGTCAAAGTAGTCCAGAGAGTACATACATAGTGCTCCAACT
>CAUYRT010073805.1:0-25338 GCA_963574885.1 Lepilemur ruficaudatus | reverse complement strand
CACCAAGATTCTTCAGTCATTAATTTTGCCACATTTGCTTCATAATTTTTGTGTATATAGTACGTATTTACTTTTCTTTTCTCTTCCTTCCTTCCTTCCTTCCTTCCTTCCTTCCTTCCTTCCTTCCTTCCTTCCTTCCTTTCTTCCTTCCTTCCTTCCTTTCCTCCCTTTCCTTTCCTTTCCTTTCTTTCTTTTTATGTCTTTTCTGTCTTTCCTTCTGTCTTCTTTTTTTCGACAGACGACAGAGTTTCTTCTGTTGTGGTGTGATAATGGCTCACAGCAACCCCAAACTCCTGGGCTCAAGCAATTCTCTTGCTTTAGCCTCCCAAGTAGGTGGGACTACAGGCACATGCTATCATGACTAATTTTTTCTATTTTTGTTAGAGACAGGGGTCTCGCTCTTGTTCAGGCTGGTCTCAAACTCCTGAGCTCAAGCAATCCTCAAGCTCAAATTAATGACTGAAGAATCTTGGTGAAGGATATATGAGAGTTCTTTATCCTATTTTTGTAACTTTTTTATAAGTTAAAGATTATTACAAAATAAATGGGTAAAAGAAATTATAGTAATAAATTGCAAAATTAGTTGTAATCCCAGAGTGCTAGGATTACAGGTGTGAACCACTGTGCCCAGCTGGTATTTTTCCTAATCATTTGAGAGTCAGTTGTAGGAATAATTCTCCTTTACTTCTAAATTCTTAACTGTATATTTCTTATAATCAAGGATGAAATTCTTACATAAGCACAATACAGTGCTCAAAATCAGAAAAATTTAACAAAGATGAAATACTAACATATAATCTACAGTCCATGTTCAAATTTCACTAATTGTCTCAACTAAGACTTTAAAAGATAATTTTTTTATGATTCAAGATCTAATTCACAGACTCTCTGTTTCTGGCCAAGGTGGAGTAACAGGGACTAGATTTACCCTCCTGTCTGAAACAACCAAAGAAACCAGATAAAATATATGAAACAATGGTTTCAAGACACTGGATATTATGCAACTTTAAGCTGCCTAACATAGCATGAAACTGAAGTCCACAAGGGGCAGCAGGGAGAGATAGAAAGATTATTTGAAATATTAATAGCCAGAAATTTTATGAAACCATAATTGAGAAAACCAAGAAGCTCAATAAACTATAAACAAGAAATATTTTCTAAAAACCTGTGCTTAAATGTCATAATCAAATTTCTCAATACCAGTAATAAAGAGAAAACCTTAAAAGAAGCCAGAGTGAAAAGACACATTATGTAGAGAGAAACAAAAGTAAAGATCACTCTATGTTTCTCTTCAGAAAAAATGTAAGCAAGAAGATAGTGCAGAAACATGTTTAAATACTCAGAAATTATCAACCTAGAATATATTACAGAGCAAAAATAGCTTTCAAAAATATCTTTTTTTAGGCATACAAAACTGAAACTAATTAATCACTAGCAGATACAAATTCTAAAAAATGTTAAAGGAAGTCATTCAGTAGAAGAAAAATGGTAACAGATGAAAACATGGATCTATGTAAAGAAATGAAGAACATCAGAAATGATAAATACATAAGTAAATATAGAAGTATTTTTCCTATTATTTAAATCTCTTTAAAAGGTAATTGCTTAAAAATAGTAACAATGTATTATGGGGTTTATGACATTTGTAAAACATAAAATGTGTGATATTAGCATAAAGATCAGCAGGGGAGAAATGAAACCAGACCACTGGCAGGATCTTATATTATATTTGAATGTTATAATATCACTTGAAGGTAGCCTGTGATAAGTTAAAGATGTACATTATGAATGCTAAAGCAGTCAGAATAACAAAACAAAGAGTTATAGCTAATAAGCCAACAAAGGAGATAAGCAAAAATCATAAAAAAGTACTCTATTCCAATGAAAGTAGAAAAAGATTTTTAAAAGAGAACCAAAAACAGATGAGACAAATAGAATAGGAATAGCAAGATGATAGATTTAATCTTAATTATATCAATTATCACATTAAATGTAAGTTGACTAAAGACTCTGATTTAAAGGTATAGATTGTAAGGTTGAATTTAAAAAATGGGAATCAACTATATGTTGCTGATAAATATAAAGATAAAAATAGGTTAAAAGTAAAAGAATGAAAAAATATACCATGCTTAAACTGGTGGAAAGAAAGCTGAAATAGATATGTTAATATTAGACAAAGTGGATTTCAGAGGAAAAAAATACAATAAAGTAAAAATAAGATTATATCATAATAGATAAAGGGGTCATTTTATCAAGAGGGAATAAAATCCTAAATGTTTATGCGCCTAATAAGAGAGCTGAAAAAACACATAGGAGAAGTTATCCATAATTACAGTTCGAGATCTCTTACCCCTGTCTTTTTTTTAGACAGGCAAAATGTTATATTTGGTAGAATAAATGGAAAATCAGCAGGGATATATTAATAAAAGACTTAAACAATATTAAACAACCTAATATCTATAAAACACTCTATGCTTCAACAGCAAAATACATGGAATATTTACCAAAAGAGACTATCTTTGGGGCCACGAAAGAGTTCTCATAAATTTAAAAGAATTCAAGTCATCCAAAATACATTTTCTGACCATATTGGAGTTAAATTATAAATTAATACCTGAATATATCTGGAAAATAAACATTTGGAAACTAAATAACACGCTTCTAAATAACCCATGAATCACAGTGGAAATCAAAAGGGGAAATTAGAAGGTAATTTGAACTGGATGAAAGTAAAAACACATGAAAATTTGTGAGACACCACTAAAACTGCACTTGGAAGGCACTAAACACATTTTTTTTAAAAAAGGATAAGTCTCTAATGAAAGACCTCAGATTTGACCTTCAGAAACTAAAAACATAAGAGCAAATGTAACTAAAAGGAAGGCATCAGAGTGGAAATCAATGTAATAGAAAAAAGAGAAAATCAATGGACTCAAAAGCTTGTTCTTTGAGAAGGTAAATGAAATTGATAAACCTCTAGCCAGAGTGGTTAACAAATGACCCATATCAGGGATGAGAAAAGTTACATTCTAACGATTCAACAGACATTAAAAGGAAAATAAGAGAATATTGTGAACAATATGACAATAAATTTGACAATGTAGATGAAATAGATTCCTTGAAAACACATATTACCTAATCTCATTTATGAAAAAATTATCCAAACAGCCCTATGTTTATTAAAGAAATTAAATATATTTTATGAATCTTCCACAAAGAAAACTTCAGTTCCAGATCGCTTAACTAGTAAAATAATAATATTGATTGTACACAAAATCTTTCAGAAAATCAAAGAGAAGAGAATACTTCCCAAATTATTTCATGCAACCAACATTAGTGTGACATGAAAGCAGACAAAGACACTGTAAGAAAATAAAATTGTGGGCCAATATTCCTGAAAACGGACATGCAAAATTTCTAAACTAAATTTTAAGCAAATTGAATCCAACAATAGTTTTAAAAGAATAATATGTCATAGCCAAGTGGGTTTCTACAAGGAATGAAAGTTTGTTTTAACATTTGAAAATCAGTTTGTTGTAATTCATTATATTAACAAACCAAAAAAAGAAAAACTATATCATCATCTCCATAGATGCAGGAAAAGAATTTGACAAAATTCAACAACCATGATAATAAATCTGAGCAAACAGGAATATTAGATAATTTTTCAATTCAAAAAACGTTGTTGAAAATCTCACAGCTATCATTATACTTAATGGTGAAACACTGAATGCTTTCCCCCAAGATTGGGAACAAGGCAAGGATTTCCACTCACACCACTTCTAGTCTACATTGTTTTGAAGGGTCTACTAGTAGGAATAGAAATAAGGTAGTTGACTTCTGGAATGACAAAATGAGGATTTCCATGGACCTTCTCTCTAGTGTAACAACCTTAACTGGTGAAAATTATTTTTTTTAAAAAAACAGCCATTTACAGTTTCTGGAAGTTGTTTTAAGGATATACAGAAAATGAAGAAAAGGTAACTCAAGAAAATCTGCTAAATCTCAGTAAGCATAGCAAGAGTCTTTGACATTTGAACCATGAACTAACTACTTCCTCCTGTCCACTCAGCTCAACGTGATGGGAGCTCCAGTTATGGGCAGGTGCAGCAAAGAACACAGGGCTCCTGCTCCACTCACCTTCCTGTGTCTCTCTGGAAAGGACAAGCTGCTAGAATTTCTCATCACTCTTCCAGAGGATATATTCCAGGTAAGTGCACTGAGGGGTCAGAAGCTCCCCCCTTTCACTGCCCAGCCCCTGCTCATAGAGCACAGGCTCTATTCCAGCCATAGCAGACTGAAAATACGGGACCCTGATTTCCCTTGCCACAGTATACCTACAGGGTGAAGGTTTCATGCCAGGTGTGGCAAGCCAAGAATACCAAAGATCATTGTCCTCATCCAGTGGCTTGCATGCAAAGCAGGGTTGTCACTCAGAGAATTGGGCCACTGTTCCTGCGCCAAGCTCCAGAGCAGTGGCACAGAGGTTTTTGCACAGAGGGAGAAACAGGCCCTAAGAACAGAGAGCTTTGAAGCTGTCTCTGTGAGAACTGACTGTATTTGGGACAGAGTGTAGGCAAGTTAAAGCTTAGGAAACTGTTGAAAACAATGGAGATTTGGGGGTGTTGGCAATTAAGGAGGTGAATAGCTCCATGAGAGCAACAAGCTAAACCATAAACCAACTAGGAGTTTACCAGAGAAAACCAGGCAAAAAGATAGCTATGAAGAATGCTCCTGGAATCAAAATGAATCTGAAAGCCTGACCTCAAAGACTACACCAGCAAAGGGGCCTGAATTTAATTGGATCACTGCAGAGCAACTTACACTCTAGGGCATTGTGAAAAACAATAGCTCTATCAGCTGGAAATTAGTAATGACTAGCCAACGAGGCAGACAGCTTAATAAAGAGATCAGGGAAAGAAATGGTCTTAAAGAGCCTTGCTAGAAACACTGCTATTCTAGGATAACTGTACCCTAGTTCAGCCCAGGGCTGAACTTTCTAAGGAACAGCATCAGAGGCTGTATGCTGCAAGGGAAATGGACTTCATTATAACAGCCCAGACAAGTCACTAAACACAACAATATACCCTGGGTGGGGAGATCAAAGTGGATATTTTTCCAGCTATTGATAGCCTCACTTTCTACAGTATAGTATGGAAAATATCCAGTTTTCAACAAAAAAATTATGAAATGCAAAGAAACAGGAAAGTATAACCATGTGCTAGCAAAAATGCAGACAACAGAAACTGCCTTTGAGAACCCAGATATCAAATTTAGCTAAGACTTAAAAGCAGCTGTAATAAATATGTTCAAAAAACTGAAGGAAACTATAACCAAGGTTAAGCTCATTACCACTCGCTGCTGGACAGCCAATAAGTCAAGAGGCAAAGTTATGGGGTAAGGGAAGCGACTTTTATTTGGAGAGCCAGAAAACTCGGAAGACAGAGGATGAATGTCCTAAAGAACCACCTTAAGTGAGTATGAACTTTAGGCATCTTTTTCTTCTAAGGCAAGAGGGGAAAACAGGGAGTTTGGGTTTCAAGAGGTAACCAAGAACTGTAGACATCCGGAAGTCAGCAAGGGTCTGAGGAGATTACAAAACTTCTCTGTTCTTGGTCTGTTAACTTTGAAAGATGAAAGTCAGGATGTTTCTACAAATCTTCAATATAGCAATTGTTACTCATATGTATGCTTTCCTTATCTCCCCAGGAGTTGGTGTTTAAAAAGAGATTGTTGTCACCTTTCCTCTAGCCTACTGCCAAGCTAAGTAGAAGTTTTTAACCTAAAGGATATTACCACGGGGGGTCAGAAACAAAATGAAGCTAGTTACATTAAGCCTCCCTTCCACTGTTACAACAATTAAGGAAATAAAGGTTTAAAGACAATAATATCTCATCAAATGGAGAATATTAATAAAGTGAGAGAAAATATTATTAAAAAGAACCAAATAGAAATTCTGGAGTCCAAAAATACAGTTACTAGAGTGAAAAATTCAATAAAGAGGCTCTATCTACTACTTGCCAGTAGATTTGATCTGACAAAAGAACCAGGGAACTTTAAGATAGCTTGATATATTAATAGATTAGGCAGTCTTAGCAACAGAAGGGAAAAAAAAAAGAATAAAAAATGAGCAGAGCCATAGTGAAATGTGGAAAACTATGAAGCACTTCAACATACCTTTAACAGAAGAAGAGAGGGGAAAAAGAAATAATGACTGAAAACTTCTTAAACTGAAGGGAAAACATTGACCTACACATATGAGATACTCAATAAGTCCCAAGTAGGCTAAACATAAAAGATACACCTAAACATATGAGAATTAAAATGTCAAAAGATAAAGAGAAAATCTTAACACTGGCAAGAAGGAAATGAGTTGTGACATAGAAGGGAATCATCAAAAATTTAATGAGGAGTCCCACCAACAGTGTAAGAGAGTCCCTATCTCTCCACATCCTCGCCAGCATTTGTTGATTTTATGGAAATAAATTTTTGGAGAACAGCTACAAGTTTGAAAGTAGTTGTCATTAGGGAGCGGACTACAAAAGTAGGTAAATTTGGATCAAGGATGAGAAAAATTATTATATGCTGTGTAGTACTATTTTTATGTATAAATGATGAACATATTTTACATGTTGAAATTTTTTTAATTAAATTTTGAAGACACCAAAGCAAAAAATTTAGTTAATTATACACTCAGGAAATTAGATTAAAATAGCCTCATGAAATTTAGCACATATTAAATCATGGTTAAATTTGCAATAATGCTTTTCTTGCTTACTAGTGCCTCCCTCTACATACATTCTAATTTATGCCTCTGAAAAAAAAATAATAATCCTATAGTAACAATGGCAGCAATTATAATATTGTGTATTTTATAGTGCTTTTTATTTTTCAAAATGCTTTCCTATAAATTATGATTATAATATTATCTCCTTCTCTAAGTTAGCAAAACAGAAACATTTTCAAGAGAGATTAAAAGACAAATGTTTCAGCACCACATATATATTGAGAAGGCCACCTTTTATTCACTGCACTGAAGAGTCCCAGGTGAAAAAACTCAAACGTGTGTATCTGTTCCTGTGTGTTCTATCCATTTCTGGTGATCTATCTTGACACTGGTAGCATGTCACCTTCATCACTGAAGCTTTATAACAATGCTTGACAGCTAAAATGTCACATTTTATTTTTAAAGTTCTTAGATTATTCTTGTCCCTTTTATTACAATCTATAATTTAAATTCAGTTTGCCAGTTTAAATCAATCTTCTGAGAATTTCATTAGGATTACATTTACTATATAATCCATTTGGGAAAATAAACACCTTTAAAATACTAAGTCTACTAATCCATAAATGTTATATTCCTGTGTTTATTGATAGCACCTTTACTCTATTTCAATAATATTTAGAAGTTTATCATAAGAATAAAAAAACTCATAAATTTTCTAAGTTTACAAATTTTGTAAATGTTTTAAATGTCTGAAGAAAATATATTTCCAGTATTGTATAAATAGTTTCTGAGGTGTGCTTAAAACTCTAGTTTCTTTCCTTTACATCTTAATGTTTCAAAATGCTGAGCAACTCAAGAGAAAGCCCTTACCTCTGCTTTGTACCATAAAATCAGAACTCTAACATGGGTATCTCCAATTAATGATAATTATTGTTTTTCTGACATTCATCTACCCAATAACATACATTAAGAACAAATTTTTAATTATAATTTTATTTTTTGTATTTATTTATTTCAGAATATACAGAGGTACAAACACTTTGATCACATAAATTGCCTGTGGCCTGTGTCAAAGCTACACTTATTAATATATTTATTTTAAAGAATAAAGAGAAAGTAAATTACAGCACATGTGAAAGTTATATAATTAGTTTTTTATTAGAAAAAAACTAGGAATTTTGATGTTTTCTTTTCGAATAGTAAACTATAGAAAAGAGTGTATGTCTTATATAGCCAGTTGAACGGTGTGTTTGTTCTGTACGGCCCTGACCGTAATGTTATATTTCCCCAAGCCTTCATTTCCCTGTATCTAAAGCTAACACTAGGAAAACAATTGGAAAGATTTTCAAATAAATCAAACTGCCACATATCAGGTCTTTCTCAATTTTATGTATACAATATTTGATAAGGAGTAAAATCTATTCTTATTCTATTCTTCTCATTTATAAAATACAATAAAAATACATACTGCAAGAGGCTATTTTGAAATTAATTTGTGTTAAAGTATGTCTTTATATAGACATATATAACCTGTCAACTACAAAAAGGTTTCTACTATCTGTTTTGTGGGATCTTTCAGTGGAATTCATTTTGACACATCTCAACTGAATGTTGCTATATAATAGATAGTATTATGGAAAATAATGAGGGTAAAAATAATAAATATAGCCTTTTGAAAGAAATAAAATATCTTTTAGATATTTTTCCTTTAAATCAAAGATATGAATACATTCAATTATCAACCCAAAAGAAATAAGTAAAAGTGGCCTGCACAATTTAAAACACCCAGAAACAATCTCTTCTAAACTTCGTAATTTTCCCCAATTCTAATCCCATCTTTGTTCCACTCTGAAGCCCTGAAATTGCATATTCCTTAATTCTGCCTGAGATCAGATCCTTATGTTTTGGACTAGTCCCCCTAGATTTGCCTCAACAGATTTATAATAGATCACACCTACCTGGTTGGACTCTTGGTTAGTTTGCAGAAAACAATGAATATCACTTTTAAACTTACTGTAATAATTGAAATATATATGTATATATCTTCCTCTAAGAATTTGTATATGTGCTTGCATACAGCAAATGAAATAAAAATGTATTATATATGAAGAACTGAGGCACATATTACAAATATTATACATATACATGGTCATATATACACACGTATGTTGTATAAGCACAAATCACATTAAGAATTTCTTTTATAGGTCCTTGATCAGAAACTTTCTGTTTCATAAGTAATTACTCTCATTTGATATTTCTTTTTCATTACAGCTCACTAAAAACTCTGAGAATTCTTTTCCAGGACAATAAGGTTTCTATTGGGTGTTACCTAGGTACTTTTGCTCATAAATAATTATTTTTATTCTATGTAAATACTGAGAACCTTCTATATTTTCATCAATCTCAAGTTAATCCTAATATTTTCCGGTGATGAACTTTCAAATCTTTTATCAGTCATAATTAGAATCTCCACTTTATCTTAAAATGTATATTTAGTTTGAAAATACCATTAACAGTTCTCTACAAAAATAACCATATGTTGAATTATTGCTATAAGAGAAAAATGAATTTCAAAGGTAGCCATGTATGCAAATACAGAAAGAAACTAAAACTTCCATTGTGAATTACAAGAAAATATACATTTTCTTTAATGAGAATTGATGAATTATATTTGCATACATTGCTCTGGTTGAAAGAGAATTCAAATAATTTTTATTCAATTAGTGTAAGTCTTAGTGATGTTCCTAGACTACTGATCAGTATAAATATCTATACAAGTAATTTTTTTTATCATGTGAACTTCTAAATGAATTGTTTGCTCATAAATAGAATTCTTGACTTTTTCTAAAGCTCAACAAAAGCTTAGAATTGATTAGAAACTATATGGAGGAAAAAAACAAACATTCAAAACAAGAAAGGAAATATTATTGCATATTGTATATTTGCATATTTATTTGATAATACTATAAAATTTTAAATAAGAAATGCAATAATTTTGAATTTTAAAACTAGATAAAACGTTAATATACTCCTTGATATCGGCTATCTTTGAGAATAGAACTTTTACCATAATCTTACCTGAGTATTTTCAAAAGAATATGAAAGTATGTAAATTTGCAAATAAAAAACTAATATGGTAATTTACAAACAAAAATGAGCCTCAAAGATGTGTAGTAATATGCCTGAAGTCAAATAGTTAAATAATAAGCAAATCTAAATGTGAACTATATTTTTCTTGACTTAATATCTCTTTCTTCTTCTTTTGTTAACAATATTAATTGAATCAAATTTCAACTGAAAATGACAGTGGAGTCCTAGTAGCATAGGCGGTATAATAATTGATCTACTTCTTAAATTAATTGAACCCCAGTATTTAGAAAGCTCACAGACAACATACGGACTTAGAACCCTACCTTGAAATGCATTCATAATAAACTTTTTGAAAATCTGTGATAGACAATGTGTGTTTAGCTGTCATTCATCCAGCAAGTAGTTACTAGGACTGGAGGCTGTATCTCCATGTATAATACATGAACTCTCAGGCTGTTGAACCCATGCATGTCAGAAATGCAGTCACACAATGTGTTTATGCTTTCAGAATATACTGCGTAACTCACCTTCACCTTCAGGCATCGTTTAGATGGATTCACAAACCTGGAAGAGGAATTTGTTCATCCTAATAGTCAGCCATCCCACAAGTAATGTGCATCAGGAGATGAAGTTAAGTAGAAAAAATCTATTCTCCTCCAGGCATATAACAGAATTGCTTTTTCTTTATTTCAACCACTGTTAAGGAGGCATAGAGATGTTGGCTTAAATGATGTTGTAAATAGTTCATAGAGAATATAAACATGCCACTTTGTTACACTAGGAAGACCAAATAAAACTTTCCAAAATAAGGCAATTGATGTTGACTTCTTGCCTAATGACACATAGATTTTAGAGTTTACCAAAGCATTTGCTATTTGGTTTAGCAAAATGGTTAGGTACATAGAATCAAAGTGCCTGGTTCTGAATTTTGTTTCTCAAACTAAAAATTATGTGACTTTGGATAGTTCATTAAGGAAGTTCATTAAAACTATGGTGCCCTTCAGTTTTCTATTAAAAATAGGGCTGATAGTAATGTCTACCTCATAAGATTGTTCTCAGTATTATTACCTTTGCAATGCTTAGAACATTGTTAGATACATAATAAATGTTCAGAAAATTTTTTTTATTCTGAGAAACACTCAGAAACCTCCAATTCAAAAATGTAAGGTATTACAAACTAAGCCATAACATTTTATGCTTAAGGCAGAGCTGTCATTTCCCACTTTAATATATGGTCTTCTCTAAAACCAAAGCAATGTCAAATAAATATAAGAAAATAGGAAATAAAAAGATACCTCTCTGTTCAATAGCAAGAAAAATATCTTCATGAGTCAGAAGTTAGACAGAAAATAGAGGAAATAGGTCAGTTTGAAACAAGTGATTTGTTGGGATGTTGGGCCCAGAGACCTGCAGTGGAGACCAGGAAATTATGTGAACTAAAACGGACACAAATTTTGGGCTATTGGAACAAGACTCACTGCTTTAAGCAAAAAGCTGTAGGAGGTCTTTTGAATGATGATGAATAATAACATGACCAACAATCTATGGCTTGGATTTTATTGGAAACTACGGATAAAGGAAAATCTGGGACATGTAGGGAAGGGTAAAAAGACCATCTGAAATATGAATTCAGCCAACTCTTACTGCTGTCATGACAATCTGCAATAATTGCAAATGTGTAAGACTTCATTCCAGATTGGGGACTTGCCAGATGTGTGTAAATGCAAAATGGCTCTCTGAAAAATAAATATAAATCATTACAATAAAAGCAAAACAAAACAAAAATACTTCCAACTAAAAAGGAGTCTGTGAACCAAAATTACAAAACACAGAAACAAATAAAATGCTGCAAATATACCCTATAAAATCAACAATGAAGCATAAATCTATTTTGAAGGAAGCAACATGGCAAACATTTTTAAAATACACATATTTAAGAAGTTCAAAGTAATAAAATCATAAGAAAATAAATGATGAAACTAATACTGGTAGTTATGAAAGAACAGATAGAAATGAAAATATAAACAATGAAATTGATATTTAGAAAAAAGGATAATTGTCACCCTAGTTACCTGTGAAGAGGTAGTTATTACAGTGAAATGCAACTTTTAGTAATTAACCCAGAATGTTTTTCATAGAGAAATAAGAATATAAAATGTATTAAAGAAAAGGTAAGAGGCAGAGAGTAGAGACTGGGCTGTGCCTGCCTTCTTGAAATAAAAGTTCCGTAGAATGTAGGAAATGCCAGAGTTATAATTTTTTAAAGAAATAATTACTGAGAGGTTAGCAGAATATTTAAAAAAGAGAGAGAAACAAATTCTAAGTTAAAAGCTCACCCTGAATATTAAACAGGACAAATATAAATTCATATCAGCACACATTGTATAAACTCAAGAAAAAAATACATAAAAGAAAAAATCTTTTTAAAACTTCTTGAGAGAAACATTACAATGGCAAAGAAATTGCAATTAGACTGCAGGTGATGTCTGAACAGTAACAGTTTTTATTTATCTAATATTCAAATATTTATCTAATTCATAGAGTAAGTGTGCCTACTCTAAAAAGACTTGTGAACAAAAGAGACAGAAATGCCTGCCCCCATGGAGCCTATTACATTCTAGTTTGGAAATAAGAAAATAATGGAATATGTTAAAAGTGCTAGAGCAGGCCGGGCATGGTGCTCAAGCCTGTAATCCTAGGACTCTGGAAGGCTGAGGTGGGAGAATCGCTTGAGGTCAGGAGTTTGAGACCAGCCTGAGCAAGAGCGAGACCCTGTCTCTAATAAAATAGAAAAATTTAGTCAGCGGTGGTGGCATGTACCTGTAGTCCTGGCTACTTGGGAGGCTGAGGCAAGAGGATTGCTTGAGCCCAGGATTTTGAGGTTGCTGTGAGCTAGGCTGATGCCACAGTACTCTAGTGCTGTAGCCCGGGTCACAGAGCAAGACTCTGTCTGAAAAAAAAAAAAAAAAAAAAAGGTGAGGGCAAAAATAGCTGTGAATCTAACATATAAAAAATAAACCATTATAAAATGATGGAAAAAGATATTTTAAGTTTATAAAAATGAAGAGAGCTTAGAAAAAATGATTACCAAGTAAAGTGTAACCACAGGACAAGATTGGTTATACATTTTAAAATTTATTGATGGAAAACAATGTTAAAATGCAAAGGAGAAAGATTTGATCATTTCAATAAATAGAGAAAAAAATTATTCAAATGCAATGCTTTTTCATTATTTGTTTCTAGTAGAAATACCACTTTCCTAGCTAAAGATATTAATACATACTCTAACAGACTAAGATGTGACCCTTCGTACTCAACTTCCTAGAAACAGCTAACATCGGTTCTGCCTTGACCACATCCTTGTTCCAGTGGGATGGTCCTAATGTCAAAATTAAGCAGAAATAACTAACACAAATAACTCTAACAGGCCTACTCTCTATCAGGAAACTAAGATAGTCTCTGTCACAAAGCACTTCCTCTATCATTAATGTACATTAAACATAGTTCTATAACCTTATCTCAGTCTCCTAAGTCCTACGGGTTGCAATAAAATGTGTGCAAAAAAAAAAATCCTGTCTTTTATAAGAGTTTAACAAGTTATACAAGAACTTAATCAAATGAATTTGCTAAGGGTTTTTGGTTTTAAGCTCTGAGATCTATCATTCTATATTTCACTCAATTATATTCATTTGTGGCTCCTAATTATATTATGCAGTGACTTTAAAAAAAAACTTTAGGGACATTAATAGTAGACCATATTCAATGATTCTACTATAGCACAAGTCACCTAGATGCATGGCATTAATCCATTTGAAGCATTTTATAGAGTAATACTATGATTTTTAAAATCTTAAAAATTAGTAATATTTAATGTTACATTTTTAAATATCTGCAATGGATTATTTAACATTTGTTTAAGAAAAATTTGCAAAAACAAAATATTTCTATTTGTAAATATTCATGCACACTATTGATAAAGTGGGAAAATACACAAAATTACTAATTCTGATCTACTGATTTGCAGTCAAATCATTCAGTAATGAGTAATTTTACTTTAGAATGGGCTAGAAAACAACTCATTTTAATGTACATGCTTTGCCAAAAAAGTACAAATTAAATTATTTGTATTGAAATATTTCTGCATATATAAGCAAAATATTTCTTTAATTTTGAATAGCCCCTTCTAAAGATAATTCGTTCTCATGTTGAGGGTTGCCACTTATTTAATCTTAAATTAAAATATTCCAGTAAGTGCTGGAAGTATCATTCTATCCTGTCTGTATTTTATGAACCTGAAGGTAAACTGACCTCCTCTAATATGAGATTACTGTAGTACCAGCAGGAAGAAGTCCCCTGTGGTAAGCCTTTGGCTCATGACAGACATGTTTTCTGTGGATTCGTAGCAGGGTGGGAAGCAATGGGAACAAAACCTTCTCAGCTGACAAGAAACACACTTATATAATGTGATGCTCTGTAGAAAGGCAAACTTTATTTTTTCCCCACAGAAATCATAATTATCTGACATAATTAAGGAAAAACCTACTTCAGTCAACTAATTGATGATAAATAATTCATTTTTTTAAGTTGGTAAATGATGGAGGCATAAATGAATGATGGACCTGTTGAGTCAATTTTTTAAAGAAAAATATTATGATCTAAATGCACATCCTCATTAGCAAGTTTCAATACCCAATCAAAATGCATATGTATTAAATATTACGATATCCATTTTACTGGAAAACCACTGGGTGCCTGCTCAATTTTATTCATATTATGTGTGATACTTTATAAAAGTAGTAATCATTAACGATAAAGGTTGATAAAAGTTCAAGCTTTGGAATCAAACTGAATTAAGTATAAATCTGAGCTCTGACACTTAACTTCTCTAATCCAGACATCCATCATCTGAAGAAACAACAACATTATTAATATTGGCACATTATGGTTTTGTGAGATTTAAGTGGGAGGACACAGATACAGCACTTAGTATAGCGAATGATATCTAATAAATGCAAGCTTTTAGTAGTGATATCATATTTCCTTTTAAATAATAGCAGATTTAGAATAAAACATATGTATATAATTCTACTGAATTTTTAACCTCTAGCTGATATTCAAGCTATAATTAAATAGAGATCAAAGCACACATGATTTCATTCACATATATGATGATATATATAACATACATATATAAATGGAGGTGGTGATAATAAACAGGTTAATTTGCTTGATCGAAAAACAAGCAAGACAACATATAAAACTTAAAGTATAATTGTAGACCTCCAGATTCATGAACAAATATTTCAATCGTTAGGGCATTTAACTTTGATGTAACATTTAAAGCATTAATAATTATGTTGCTCTAAATAATTATTTAAATTTTTTTTGGCCTACTAAGAGACATTTTTAAAGGTAGGTTTGTTGTTTACTTTTAAAAGTTTATCCCAGTCTTGAACTTTAAGTGTACTTTCTTTCCTGAATTAACTTTGTAGGATTTGAAATATTTTCCAAGAGAAGTAACATTAAAATATATTTTATTTTCCAAATTAACCCTCAAAAACAAAAGTAGTCAATGATATCGCTAAATTATAGTAATAATAATATTGATCTCAGTCTGGATCCTTGGCAGATGTGATATAAAGGAGAGGGACTTTGTTTCTGCCCCACTCCTAACTCACTGAGCAGGATGAACACTAAAAAATGAATGTTTCTTCT
The DNA here is from genome assembly GCA_963574885.1 of Lepilemur ruficaudatus. Lineage (NCBI taxonomy): Eukaryota > Metazoa > Chordata > Mammalia > Primates > Lepilemuridae > Lepilemur > Lepilemur ruficaudatus. Next base: position 9,803 of record CAUYRT010073805.1, on the reverse strand, counting down.
TCTTCTTCCTCTTCCTCCTCTTCTTCTTCTTTTTTTCTTCTTCTCATTATTATTATCATTATTATTTCACTATGACTCTGGTCTTTGAGTCCTTTCCCCTCCCTATTTAAACCCCTTCCACTTCTTGTGGTATCTTTTGACAATTTGCCAAAGAAGCAATACCCTGGCAGTGCCCTCTCTAGCACAATGCCAAATCTACCATATTCGCCAAATTCTCCAGTCTATAAGATTATGTTTCTAATTTCCATCTCAGACCAAAAAAATCCAATTTCCACTAGGCAGATCTGAAATTTGAAAACTATCTTTCTGAAACTAATTTAAGGTAAGACAGGGAGAATTTTTAATATCTTAAACCTTCTATGAGTATTTTCTTTTGGAATGAAAATTCTTATCCATTCAACTGATTTCCTAAATATTAGTATTTCAGAGACTATAATATAAATGATGAGACCATGAGGAAGGGGTCATAAGGGAGTTTATGGGAATCAAGAGCATCAGAAAGCAGCCCATCTTTGAATGTCTGTTCCAGAGGGTGGGGGTAGTCCCTAAGCTCTTCCTAGTTTTCATGGATTTGTCTACTGCCCTTGGCAAAGGAAGCAAAAGAAGTTGATTATTGAGGGGCATAGGGATTCTTTGGGGAGCAAACAGATATTTAGGACAGTCAATCAGGGAAAATGAATGCAGGACCCAAGAGCAGAAGATCGTGGAAGAACAAGAAGCAGATGGCATTAATTTTCATCCTGACTGGTGGTTTGAGGAAACACTATTTACATATAAAATAGGAGTTTCTTCGGGGAATTAATGTTCTTTCACAGTCGATTATTAAATGGTTATTTTACTTATTCATTTAATAACTCATTCAGCAATTATGAGTCAAGCTCTTCCTGTGCGCTGTGCACTGAGACTGCAGAGCTGATGGAAACAGACACCGCCTGACTTTCAGAGACCAAAGAGTCTAACAGGGAAGATACGACCTAAACAGGATTTTTAAAATGAATGTTTCCAGGCCCTCTTATTTATCTAACAGTTTTTTATTTAGAGGAAAAAGTGCAAACGTAGTACAAAAAGCCCCATCTACTTTATATTTAATTTCTCCTATTGCTAATATCTTACATTAGTATGATGCCTTTGTTATAATTAATGAACCAAGTTTGATATACTCCTGTTAAATAAGGCCCGAATTTGATTCACATTTTCTTAACTTTTATTTAATGTCCCATTTCTGTCCAAGGATCTCATCCAGGACACCACGTTGTGTTTACTTGTCATGTCTCTCCTTGGGCTCCCGTTGGCTGTGAGAATTTCTCTTACTTGATTTGTTTTTGATGACCTTGACAGTTTTGAGGAGTAATGGTCCGGTATTTTGTAGGATCCTCTGTGTTGGGATTTGTCTTATTTATTTATTTATTTTTCATTATCATCCCCAGGCTATGGATTTTTGGAAACAAGACAATACAGTAAAAGTGACATTTTTATCACATCATATGAAGGGAATACACAACCAACATTTGGTTGAGGCAGCATTTGTCAGTTTATTTTACCATAAAGCGACTCTTTTTCTACTTTCCATAATGAGTATAAACAAGTTCCTAATGTGGAAAGAGTGCTAAGATAGGGAAACGTGTTTAGATGGGGAAGGTACAGGGGATTGTGAAAATATATAGAAGGATGAAATAGCATGGGCCCTGGAACAGGAAACATCCCCCGTTTAAGAAATCATGCTTAACCAATATCTGAAGATGGAAATTAATTAGTCAAAAAAAGTGGGAGATGGAGGGAACAGGATAAGTATGCAACCACATTGGATGGCTTTAGTATTTCCGATCCTTCTTGTTTATCCAGTGATCACTGCAATTTGTAGAAGTTTTATTATCTAAGGCAAACTTCAGGCCAAACTTCATCTGAATAGTTTTATATTCCAAATAATTTCCATGCTAATATTTCTGTCCAGGTAGAATATTGCACCAAATAGTTGAAGATAAAAGGATGAAATATGTGTAGATTTGCCTTATAAATTATATCTCACTTCATATAAAAATGCATTTTTCTAACCTTTACCTACTATAGCCCTTGGGAACTCAAAGTTAATACAGGCTATTGACAAGTGTTTCTATTCATTTCTATCTATTCTTTGTAGTCCTTCAGAGGCAGGTGTTAATCCTGGTATTTTGAAAGAAAGGCTGATAATTACTTAAAAGGGAAAGTGATTGATGCTGTACAATTGAGGTAGGGAGGGGAGTAAATTCATTGTTCTATTTTATTTTTGTTTGACCCCTATGTCTTAGTTCATTTGCGGTATTAAAACAAAATACTATAAACTAGGTAGGTTATAAACAAGACATACATTTCTCATAGTTTTGGAATCTGAGATATCCAAGATAAAGACATCAGCCCATTTGGTGTCTGATGAGGGTCTACTCCCTCACAGAGCTTTCTTCCTATCCTGCCATTGTGAAAGGGGTAGACAGCCCTCTGGGGCCTCTTTTATAAGGACACTAATCTCATTTATGAGGGTTCCACCTCCATGAATTAATCACCTCCCAAATGGCCTGCCTCCTCACACATCACTTTGGCAATTAGGTTTCAACTTATAAATTTGGGGAGGACATAAACAATCAGACCATAGCATCCTATAAACCAGACAGAGATGAATATCATGAACACAGTATAACCAGGGAACATTAGTAATTTTCAAAATTTGCAATTGTTCAATAATTCAGGATGTACTCTATATATTGAGAACCTACAAGGGAGTAGACGTAGTCTTATTTGTTGGAGTTAACATGATGGGGATAATCAGTTATAGCCTTAGGGAATTTAATGTTGTACATATAAACATACCTCAAAGACTTGATTTTAGCATTATACTACTTAACCGTCTGTGTAGACTTAAGTCAATTAGGCGAAAAAGGATTATCTCTCACATAATGTAGAAAGCTACATTCCTTGAAAGCATAAGGAAGGATCTGTGCAGAGAAGAAATTGTAATGGGATTTAGTAGGTTTTATTTTTAAAACATCATTGTGAATAAAGTTCACCGTGCCCTGGTTACCAACTTATCTGAGTACAGTAGGACAGAACACCCATGAACACAACAAATTGCACAAAGTGAGTGTATTATTTACAGACAGGAAGCCAGAGAAAACAGCAGCCTAGGATTCATTCATTGCTTTCCAAGCCTCAGGAAAGCTCCTGGGGAAGATGGAGTCTCATACAGATGAGAGCACTTACCACTTACAACTTGCACCACTTACAACTCAGATGAAGGGCCCTGGAAAGAAGCCCACCCTGGGTTTTATTCCTCACGGTTACATGACTTGCTAGGTAAAGGTGTTGAAGAATGTCCTGTTTCTAGAGGAGACTGGAGCAGAGCCAGCTGTTCTGGCCAGTCCCTCCCTGTCTTAGGATATTGCATTCCCAGCATATTCTGTTATGCAATAGCTCTTAAGAGCTGCAAGCAAGAAAGGGGTGAGAACTGGATTGGTCCAAGGCCACCCAGAAAACTGTTCTGCAATCACCTTCGAAAAACCTGGTTCAGAATTAATTGGACTGACATGGAATATAACAAATGAAAAGACAGAGCCCACAACAGATCTAAAAAGTAAGAATTTCTGGGAGCTGGTGCTGAGTAATTGGCATTTTGAACAAGTTCACCGGGTAATCACATAAGCACTAAATATTTAGAGGCCCCGGGACATCAAAATATAACAACAGTAAGAAATAAGAAATAAAATTGAAATGAGAAGGGAAAGAGTGAAAAAGTAGAAGAATAGAGAAAGGATTTTTTTAAAATTAATTATTGATAGGCACACTCAGAACTCTCAGATATTTAAAAACTAACCAGAAAAGTACTTTTTATATGATAGTAAATGTGTTCATATCTTCTAAGGTGGTATACGTACGTAATTAACCATGGCCTTTTATCACTGAAAAAGATGGAGATATATAAGTTCAGTGGGCAAGGGCGAGACTGCTCTGGGAAACTGAGGAAACAATTTGAAATGCACAGCAACTTTATTCTTTGGAACTGTTAGTATAACCTTCTCAATTGAAAATATAAGTCTGTACAATTCATTATAGCAACTAAAAAAATAAAATAGTGCTGCAAAAAAAAAACTGGTATAAATATGAAATCCTAAGGAAGCCAACAACAGTTAATGTGTGATTATTTAAAGAAACTTCCATTTATTCCTATAATATATTTATTCTTAATGATCAGTTCTCAATCTCTAGCAAGGTCTTTTTCTTCAAACCCCCTAATACCTCTTTAAATCTCAGACTTTAAACAAGCAAGCTGGTTGAGCCTTTTAAAACTCAGAATGCCTATTTAGTCCCTCAGCTTAGCCCGGTGTCATGACTCTTGTTCAGGTCTTTCTCTTTCATTTTTTTCCTCCTTTCAAATGATCTCATCCATGCCATCTTTTCTATCTTCCAAATGAGAGTTCTTACCCCTTGTCTGAGGGCTTGGCTTCAGCTGTTTCTGTAAGGCCATCCTTAACTTTTGTCAGAAAGCATTTACTAGGTTCTGATTCTGAATCAATTCCGCACTACTCTAGTCTGATGTTATTCTTTCAACAAGAAATTATTAGTACCAACCATGGCAGGTTCTGAGCTTAGTGCTAAAAATGAAGACATAATTAATTGCTAGCTGTATCTGGAAGAATAATTTAACTTTGATAAACCTCGTATTCTTCATCATAAAAACAGAGATAATGCTACATCGTAAGATTTAGTGAGAAGTTACATAAGATAATAAATGTAATATGTGTAACTCAGTATATGATACTAACAGCAGATCAAGAGGTAGCAGAGATTATTATTATTAGCACAAGTAAAGATATTAGAGTTTTATAGATCTAGTGAATGTCATCATGTCTTATTGAAGCACCTCAAAACAAATCTGTTCTTGTGTCCCCGTCTTAGGAACTCACTCAGAACTATGGTTCTGAATGTAAGCCAAAAGCCTTGCTTGACCACTTGATCTCATAGGTACTCTGTTCAATTTTCAGATTATATTTACACAACCAGAACTATGATATTTGCAATCAATGTAACCCTCAAGCCACATGATTCCACTGCCGTTATGTCAGGATTAGTTAGGGGTAGAGGGACATATTAACAATTCTTATATCACAGTCTACTACTAAATAAAATTCCCCCAAAGTAGAACCTGGAATTGTGATTTATAGAAAGTTTATCGGGAGAATGTTGATATACTGTTAGATATTGCCTTTTGTATGCCTTTGTGTCTAGCCATCATCTACAGTAAAGCTAAATCCTAGAAACCAAAAAATAATTGGAAAAGACAAAACTAGAAACCAGGTTTCTAACTTCCAAAGTAGTGCTAGTCAACAGACAAGTCATTATTGATACAAAGTTGCCTGAAGATAGTGACAAGGTAACTTTTTAGGGATACTATCACATAGATCCTGAAAATGTTGCCTTGTGAATTTCATCATTTTAGGCTGATAGTACTGTAAATCAGATCTACCACTCTAAAAAACAGCTGTATTTACCTATTTAAGTTAACCAAAATCCCCAAATTATACCCCTTTATATATTTTCTAGCAAACCCTTTGCTTATGTGTGTCAGATGAGTTGTATAAGATTATCTAAACAACACTTTTTTTTTTGTAAATTGTTAATGTCCCTCAGCAATAGAAAGCATAAAATATTTGAAGATGTTTATTGGCCTATTATACAGGATACATCTCAGAAACAATGTTGAGTAGGGTTTTTCAAAGCACATCATGGGATATGTACAGTCTTATTCTATTTATATAAATGTCATCAGTACACAAAACTAAAAGTTGTGTTTAGGGATATACATATTAGGTCAAATTTTAGAGAAAAGCAAGGCAATGTCAAATGACAATTCTGAATAGATTTGGCTGTAGAGAGAAGGGGGCAAGCTATGACCTGAGACGGATTCCTTGGGTGATTGTAAAGAATATATAAATATTATGTATTTTTGGATGTATGATTGCTTTATCATTATATCACGTGTTCATTTTCGCATTCACTGTCACCCTTGTTTAATATGTGACACATTACAAAACTAGAGGGAATATTGACTAGATCATTAAACCTTTAATATGAAATGTTAATTTTATTAAACTAGACAATTTTCATTTTCAAACAACTTCCTTGATTTCAATAATTTAGATGAGTAAATAAAATAACTTTATTATTTATTCATATATAAATACTGTTGCATAGTACTTAAATAAATATTTATTCCATGAAGGTAAAGATTTGCTTATTTTATTCATTATTACAGGTGTTATGTAGAAAAGTGCCTTAGAGTAAATGCTTAATTTTGTGTTTGTATGACAGACTCTCTTATAGACTGTATTGGAATGAATTAATGAAAGATACTATTATGCACTATGTTATACCTGTATTCAGTTATTTAGAATTTAATAAAAACATCAGGAAAGCATACATTTACTTATATTTGTTAAGGTCAGTTACCGTAATTTATACTTCCTTGCTAACTCTCCTAGGCTCTTAGCATATTAGTGATTAGATGAGAAGGATTGAAAAAATGAAATAACTCCTAATACAATATATTGAATCTATTTTGAAAGGATCAAATATTTATGCATCAAGTATATTTTTAGAGTGCTTGTTTTAATAAAAACTTAGAATTATAAACAATATTGTCAATGTTTCAAAAGTCCATGTTTATATTAATACATGAAGATTGCCTTAAAATGCATGCAAGTTTTATAAAAACCCATTGATTTTAGTCCTAAGTGTTCTATTTTATTGGGAATGATAGGAACAAAGTGATTGATAACATTAATTTTAGACATATAAAGCAGTATAAATAATTTAAAAAATATATACATACTATCTGTTCTAATGAACACTTCATTGTGTAATTTGTGAATTGTTATTTGATGTGGAAAGATATGTAATAATTTAAAGGGAATACTTAAATTATTTATAGAGGGAAAAATTCATTTGTCATTGTAAGATTCTTTGACTCACAAAGATTCACTGATCTTGTTTTTCAACTTCTTTAAATCTTTGAATGATGTAGTGTTCCAATATATGAAATAAAAGTCAACTTTACCCATAGTGCCATCTAATGGCGGTGTTGTCTTAAATTAAACCAATCTAAATAAACTCCTTTGCATATATAATTTCAACTTAAACGAAGTAAATCAAACAGTAGATATTATTTTAGTTTTTCCAGATCCTTTTCAGAGAAAGATGAAGTGAATCAACTATAATGAGGATAACTAGAAAGAAAATTTCAAAGTGAAAGCAAAGCACAATGTTATAATAAGACATTGCAAAGCTGTGGGTTTCTGTGACAGTGCAGAAGTATGCCTACTTATGAGCACAAATTGGAAATAAAAATTTAAATTTGAGAAGCATAGAAGCAGAGTTAATGATAGAGAAGCATTTGACACGACAACTCTAGAGGAAATAAGATAAAACATATTCTCCCCAAACTCTGGCAGTCTTTATTATTATTTAGTGTTTATCATTAATTAGCTATAAAACCTTGGGGGAATACCCAACCTGGCTTATTTGTGCCCTGCTGTGTACAATGACAATAATGATATTTTCTTTCACCAATCATGGGGCTATTATAGCGAAGGAATGAAAGGGAAACACTTTTCAAAATTTAGTGTTGTATAAATATGAGAGAATTTTTTTGTCAGATAAAAACAGTTTATAAAGAAAGTACAGTAATTAGACTATTATACAAGGGACTAGACAATTTTTGTATGTGACAAGCTACAACAAATTATCTTTTAATGACAGGCATGACTTGTGCTATACATAACTTTTTTGAATTGCTTTTTTTGTGTATTTATTTGTTTATCTAGCTTTACTATTCTATAGAGTACCTTCATGAATACTGATGGATACCACTATTAATTGCTATGTCTCTGAATGTGTTATTATTTTAGGAGCAATAAACTATTAGCTTTGGTAACATAACCTATAATAATATCTCAAGAAAACATTAAACGTTTTCTTTCTCTCTCTTTTAATTCTCCCTGAGGTTTTGTATAAGAAATAAAGAAAATATATCATTTAATATATCAATTATTTGTACACATGGATTAACATGGGTTGCTTGTAATGCTTTTAAGTGGAAACAATTGTGTATCATAAAATGCAATTAATTTCAATAAGTATTTTTCCTCTGAGCTATCATTTATCTATTTAAATCAGTATCCAGAACTTTTCTCAGGCAGTCATTAAGATGAACCAAGAAACATCTTCACCATCCATCTTTTTAATTTGTTTTGTTTGTTTGAGACAGAGTCTGACTCCATTGCCCTGTCTACAGTGCTGTGGCATCAGCCTAGCTCACAGCAATCTCAAACTCCTGGGCTAAAGCGATCCTCCTGCCTCAGCCTCCCGAGTAGCTGGGACTATAGGCATGCACCATCATGCTCAGCTAATTTTTGTATATATATTTTTTAGTTGTCCAGCTAATTTCTTTATATTTTTTTAGTAGAGACGGGGTCTTGCTCTTGCTCAGGCTGGTCTCGAACTCCTGAGCTAGAACCATCCACCCACCTAGGCCTCCCAGAGTGCTAGGGTTACAGGCGTGAGCCACTACGCCCAGTCTCACCTTTTTTATTTTGATATGACTCAATAGCCATCCTCACACAAGATTTCAAAATCTTGTGTATAACTCCTCCAAGTATTGGTTTATAAGCCCAGACTCCCATCTCTCTAAATATACAAGGATATGAGTCTAACTTGTCTGAAGAAAAAAGTAGAGAAGGATCTTTTCCTAACTAATACTAACTAAAACTCTGATTATATATTTGGACTTCAAGTCAACTTTTAGGCATTTAACTTATTATTTTATTTTAGAATTATTGATTTTATTTAATAAGGAATTGAAAATAAAGAATTATCCTCTGAGCATAATAAAATATTTAACAGATATATATAAGTTTTTGTGTTCCTCGTTTGAAAAGGCTTACACACATCTGTATATCTAATACCCTGAACCAATAATTGGCACACACTCTGGGAAGGGATTAGCTCCAGACGAAGAAATATACAAAATGAAGAACAACTAAGCACTATTATCTTGATTTTCCAGGGCAAATTATCACAATAAATATTTTAATGATCATGAAGATGCTGAGGTGAAGAGTCTAGATTTTACAGATTTTCCAAACGATAACTTTTGCAAATAATAAAGTTTATAATTTTGTTCTGAACCAATTACATAACCAATTGTTTTTGTAGTTAATTGAAATTAATAAGAAACCAATTTAAACTAGCTCCAAAGAGTCCTGATAGCCAAAGAAAGAATACATTTATTAATAGTTCTAATAGTAATAAAGTGTCTACTTATGCACATAATTATAATAAAAATGTTAAAGTACACTTACTTTTCTTCAACAAAAAGTTATTCTCAGTAATACAAAAGCATGTTTTTCAAGATTGAAAGTGAGTAACAAATGGTAGCCAGCATGTTGAAACATGCCATCATTTTGAAAAGTATGTAAGTGGGAAAGGAAATTACATCAGTAAGAGGAATTCCTATAGATAAATATGTGTAAAAAATGTAAAAGAACTCCCCCAAAATATGAAGAATCCAACATAAAGGCAGAGATACCAGTTAAAAATGAGGAACAAAAACTGATTCATGTGATTAACTGCACACCTCAGTAAATTCACTGAAAATCATTTAATTGTACACTTAAAATGGAGTGTCGGTTGTACGTAGAATTATTTTTTAATGATTTCATTTTAATTTTATTGCTATTCTAAGAGAATTAGTCATATTAAACCTAAGACAAAGGCCAGAT
>CAUYRT010073804.1:0-25573 GCA_963574885.1 Lepilemur ruficaudatus | reverse complement strand
GAAACGACAGTGAGCTAGCACCGCTTATGTTATCCTGGATTAAGCTTAAACCCATTATTCAAAGTGAGGTGACACAAGACTGGAAGAATGGGCCCCACATGTACTCGCCATCAAATTGGTACTGACTGATTAATACTATGGTGATCAAATGGTGGTGGTGGTCACTAGGGATTTGGGGGGTGGGGGGCAAACCCACGTCTGAGTGATGTGGTCAGCACTGTGGAGGAGTGGGACATGCTTGAAAAGTAGTTGGGGTGCGGAATTAGGGGTGTCAATAGGGGGAAGGAAATCCTCTAAAACTGATTTATGTGATTAACTGTACATCTTGGTAAATCCACTGAAAATCATTTAATTGTACACTTAAAATGGAGTAAAGGCATGATATGTAAAGTATACTTCAATAAAGAAAAAAAAGAATGGAAATGTTTGTTTTTGTTCTGTGTGAGCTATTACATTTTCTGTGCTTTTCTAGATTGTTGCTAAAATTGAAAAGTGGTAACATTTACATTTTTATGAGTAAATAAACAGATGGATACATGATCAAAAAACATAACAGATATGCAAGATTGTTTAATATCTGACACACAGATGTTCCGGATAAGAATGAGAGACTGAGATATTTCCTAGGTCATTCATTATCCAGCAGAAATGAATAATAACAAAGCCAATCTGAAAATTTCAAAATAACAGTGGAAAACAAAATTGTTAAAAGATCCAAGGTAGAGGAAAAGAGGTCCAAGAAAGGTCAAATACAAAGAAATGAAAATGAGACTGATACCAAATTTCTTATAACCAAAACTAGATTATTAAATACAATGAAATTATGCTTCTGATTTCTTATGACAATAAAAAAGTGATTTTCAACCTCGAAATACATTTCTAAACTGTCAATCAAATGTGAGAGTCAAATATAGATATTTTCAGCCATGGAAGAACTCAGAAATTTTTACTTACTATGCATCTGTTTATATAAAATTATTTGAGGATACACTCCAGAAACAAGAGAATAAACTGGTAAATAGAAAATAAAATGAATCAACTAATATGGAACAATTACTCTGTAGAGAACCTAAACATCACTGACCATTCTTAATTTAATTGCCTTCATTGTTCTCCTGATGTGGAATAAGCTTTTACTTGATGACATTTTGAATTTTAAAAAAATGGTTAATCCAAACCTTGAATATTTTTGTTCCAGAATCAATCTGGAGAACTGAGCATTCCAAGAAAGGAGAAAGGGAGGGGAGAAGGAATCCAAGTGATTTGATAATCTCATTGATAATATAAAGCAGGCAATATGGTTCAAGGTTTAATGGAATGGTATTTACTGGAAGAGTCTAAAGAATATAATACCAGTGAACACCCCTCCAAGACAAAGGGGTGAAAATTAAATGCAAATGGTCAAGAGATGCATCAACAGACAGATTAGGAATAAAGCAGCTTCCAGAAGGGCTGAAGTGAGCACTATAGTAAGTTATATTTAGAGTAAACACTCATGTGAATTGGATTAAAAACAGAAATTGAAAGCTATGAATTTTGACACTGTAATAATATTATAATAAAGAGAGGCTGGCAAGAAGTATACTGTGCAGTTGTGATGTAGCTGTGCTCTCTTGATAGGTGTCTCCACTGAATGGAAATACTTAATAAGAGCTCTGATTATGAGACAGGTGCTGGTGACCTGACAAGTCGACTGGCCAGGTAGAGACATGGTTGTTAGGCTGGGCAGGCTCCAAAGGGATATGTTGAGAAGGACCTTATCTTACAAAGAAATCTTAATCTTAATTCTCTTCAATTTGTTTAATTTCTTTAAAGGGCCAACTCTGGTTTGTTTTTGTTTTCTTTTTCATCTGGATGCTAAACAAAGTGTCTGGTCAAACGGTCAGTTTTCTTGGCTGGTGTGAATTGGTGTAGTTGTTCCACAGGCACGTGAAGCCATTCTTAAACTCTTGGCCTCCCTTCCATGTATAACTACTACATGTGCCTCTCCAGGAGTCTGCTGGAAGGGTGAGTCTCTCCTACCATGTTCAACACCACAGTGATCCTTCACTCTGGCTTCCTATCTCTGATCCACCAACATGCTTACTATGCTCCCATCTATTGCCTGTCTTACAAAACGCTAACCTATTTTTAAAAATTTTCAGAATATTACATAGAAGTACACTGGGGAAAAGAATTTCTATTCAATAAATGGCACTGGGAAAATGTTTTGGTTACATGGATTGCTTTACCCTACAAATATTAATTTGGAATGGTGTGTATGTGTGTGTGGAGTGATGTGGGATGGAGAACGAAAACATTCGAATCGTTCATAAGGCAATTCTTGATAAAGCCATGAGATCTGGTAATATTTTTATCAGCTATATTAAAGACCAAATATATAATTTGTTGAAACTTTTTCTCTGTGTTTCTTCTTTTACTTCAAACATTTGCATTATTCTACAAGCATATACAACCACTATGGGAAAACAAATTAAGTCAGAAAATATTTATTAAGTATCTACTATGAACTAGGCAAAATTCTAGGCCCCTGAGATACAGGAATGAAGAAAACACAAAAATTCCTGCCTTCATGAAATTTATTTCTTGTTGGGGAGATAGATTAAATAAGATAAATGTGTAAAATATATAGTATGATGGATACTAAAAACTGCGAAAGAAATATAGAGACGATATAAAGAATGGGGGCATGACATTATCACATTGGAAAATAAATTTTACAGTGTGGTGAAGAACATCCTAACAGAAAAAGTGACTTTTCAATACAGATCAGAAGGAGGCTAGTCATAAAAACATTTCGGGAAGTTTTTTCTTACACATATGTAATAATAAGTGCAAATTCACTAAGGTGGAAACGGATCTAACGTGTTTGAGAAACAGCTAAAAGGCCAAAGTGTCTGGAGCAGAGTGATTAAAATAAAAAGTAAAAAAAAAGAAAACATCGAGGGAATAGAAAAGTGGATCATATACGGAACTTAAATTTTACTCCGATAAAGATGGGACACCACTGAAGGGAGTAGAGGAGTAAGAAGGTCTTTTACATGTTGAACTAATTAACTAGGCATCTAATCTGAAAATAGCTTCCAGGGAAAGGGCAGGAGCAAAAATATCAGTTTCATGGTTATTTCAGTTATATAAATCATAGATAATGATGATGATGATTATACACACATAGGCCACACATGCATATGCACAAGCACACAACACATACATATACATAGAATGAATACACATAGAATACATAGATTTTAAACTCTATTGAGATATAATTTAATTGCAATAAAATGCACCCGCTTCAAGTCTAGAGCTTTGGATTGGATTTGGACAAATGAAGACAGACACTTATGGGATCACCATAGGACATTTCCATCACCCAAAGAGATTATACAAGCAACCAGTAATGTGCTTGCTGTCCATAAAGTTAATTTTGTGTGTGCTTAAATTTTATATAAATAATACCATGCAATATATATTTCTTTTTTCTGATTGCTTTCATATATTAGTGGCATGTTTTCTGAGAAAGATCCATGTATTTGAGTCTATGTATAGTTTGTTCTTTTATTTTTATTATGGAGAGATATTCCATTGTGTAAATATATATCATGTATTTACCCATTCAGATATTGATAGACATTTGTTTGTTTTCCAGTTCAGAAATATTTTAAGTAAAACTGCTATAAACATTAATACACAAGTCTTTTATGGACATATGTTTGCATTTATTTTGGATGAGTACCTAAGAGTAAAATAGCTGAATTTAGGTAGCTAATGCATGCTTCTAAGTAACTACCAAACTATTTTCTAACAAGCTGAATAATTTCAGATTCCCATCGGCATTTTTTTCAATGCTAATATCAGTCTTCTATAATTTTAGCAATTCTATTATCTGTGTAGTCATATCTCATTATTGTTTTGTTTTCACATTTCCCTCATGACCAATGATGTTGAACATGTTTTCATGTACTATTTGCATATATTCTATAATAATATGAAGTATCTGAAACTTTTCCCCATTTTTAAAATAGGTAAAATATTTACATATATACATTGGAGATGTGTGTGTGTGTGTATGTGTGTGTATATCTATCTATCTATAAATAAAATCCTGAATGACATCTCCCTCTAACTTAATCATATGATGACAATAAACCCAATTGTGTATATGTATTTGTATGCATGTGCATGTGTGTATTGTGGCCATTTTATTCCAATCTGTGGCATATCTTTTTATTTCCTTAATTATGTTTTGAAGGGTACAGGTTTTAATTCTGAAAATGTCCCACTTAACTTTATTTTTCTTTTAAGGTTAGCGCATCTTGTGTACTATGTGACTTCTTTAGTGTTAACTTTACAAATGTTTTTTACTTCCCATTATTGGTTACATCATTAAGTGGTTATAATAACATTTTCTGTCATTCCTGTGACAAAAATCCAAATTGCTTGACATGTTGGCAGATCAGTAAGAAGCTGCTTCCTGCTGAAATAAACTGACAGCTTATTCAGCCAGGTGGTCTTCAAAAAGTATCAGAGTTATAATGAGGTAAAGTTAACAAAATTTGAACTGTGAATAGTTCAAAGCATTTGATATGGTGATGTGGAGAGTGAGAATAATTCAAATGGGGTTAAGTAAATCTACCAATTTTCCTTTCTCTTCTCTTTATTTTCTTATTCTCTACCCAAAGGTAAATACCTAAGAGAGGTAAATAAATGTATGTCTGTTTATGCAACCACATAGGGATGCCTGTTGCAGCATTAGAAAATCAACAAGAGTTGACAATCAGCTATGCTACCTTTATTCATTCAACAACCAAATATTTATTGAGTGCTACCATGATATCACTACGGGTAACTCCATAAACTATTCAGGAAAAAAGACATACAGGCACGTACCTATAAAACAATTTGAGAAGTGCTAGGATATATTGATGTAAGTATAATTATGGAGGTCCACAGAATGTGTTTCTACTTAGTAATTAAAAGTATCCAACATTTTTGAGCATGAGAGATTATTTGTATACATATATACACACACACACACACACACACATAAAATCTCATTAAGCAATTTACTGATGCTTGAATCATGAGTCAACTAACTTAGCTCTCTGTTATAGGTACTATTACTATTAATCCCATTTTATAAGCAAAAAAAAAAAAAATGACATAGAGGTTGTAACTTGGTCACATAAGTGCCACAACTGGAATTAAAATTCAGGCTGCTTGGCCCTAAAGTCCACACCTTTACATGCAATATTTATATCTCCTATTACTTTCTGGAGGACTCAGACCATGCTTCACAGAAGAGGTGACATTTTAGCTAACTGTGAAATGATAATCTGGAGGATAATGGAAGAAATTCTAGGCAAAGAGAAGGGATGATGCAAAGGCATGACATACAAAACTTCAGTGTGTTCTCATAATTTATAAATCCTTGAGGGGCTATAATAATGTAGAGTTAGACAGCATGTGTGTAAGAAGTACAGCTCTGATAGTAGTTAGGAGATGAGCCAATTATATGGGAAAAATTTATGCCTTTCCACTTCAACCTGCTTTTTCATATGGTCTCAAGCTAACTTGCAATAAATTGAGAGAAAAAGATGAATAGGCAACAAATAAAACAAAATGACCTGTCAGAGTCTAAACTAAGTCTAAAGGAGATCTTTGACTTGAGACTTTGAACATAGAAATGATTAAAGCAAAATCATCAGAAGAAACTTATTAAGATTTGAGGGATTTATATTTATAAATAAAACCAATCCTCATTCCCAAATTCTGTGATTTCTTAGCTTCTAAACCAACTCACAGGCCCCCAAACTTACACTAACAGAAAACCATCTACAGTAGTACAGCCACCAAGAATGGCCTCTTTTTAAATGATATCACATGTGTCCATGGGGAATTGAAATATAACAATTAACGTGCCCAAAAGCTAAAGTCGGGTCCACAGAATAGGACTGCCAGAATTAGCAAATAAAAACGCAGGACGCCTAGTTTAATTTGAAATTCAAATTTAACTTGGCAACCTGTATTTTATCTGGCAACTAGGCCACAGAGGACAATGGAAAAGGGAGGTCATTCCAGAGAGAAAAGCAACAGCTGCCTTGCATGTTAATCAAGGTCTATGGCCAAAGCATGAACTATTCTCAATTCCTGCCCAGGAATGCTTGATAATTGTGATAGACAAATGACTGTTACATATTTGCTCCTCTCCTTTTGGGAATGTGAATTTTTCTCAGTTTACATGTCTGACTCAATCATTGTTTACTGGGTATGAATGTGAGTGGAACAATTAACTTGCTTTTCAGTTTCTATACAGTGAGTTCATGAATGGCTATATCCATGATGGCTAATGAAGGGGATGACATATTCCCCAAATATCCTGGGCTTTGGGTGAGATACAGTAACTGCTGGAATTTATGGTTGTCTCTTTTAGGGATGGCGTGTGAGTGGTCTATAATGAGAGAAAGTGCATGTAGATAGTTGATGCTCAATGAGGCAGATGGTGATTAGTAACTCGTCTCTCCTTTTTACATACATTTACTTCTTAAAAAAATATTTTTGGTGGGCATATGGACTCCTAGATAAAGACTTTTCAAGCCTTCTTTACAGATAGGTGGCTCTGTGGCTAAGTTGTAACCAATGGAAAATGTTTAGAAGTTATATATGCAATATCCAAAGTATCCTAAGAGAAAAGAAGAACATTATTCCTTTCCATTTATCCCTTCCTTTTGGCTGGAAGGCAAATTTGACGGTGGGAGTTGAAACAGCCTTATTGGACCACAAAATAAAACCTGCATATTGAGAATGGGAAAGCAACAAACTAGGAGCCCATGTGTCTGATGATAATAGAACTGTTTTCCCCTAAATTTAACATATAAAAATAATCTATTTTGTTTAACCACTTTCATTTAACCACTTTCAATAATTTATCTTGTTTAACCACTCTTTAATATAAAAGCTATGAAGGCTCTTATAAGAATATATATATCTATTTAGGGGTTAAAATGTTCATACAGGATGTAAGAAATTTAGGAGAAGCTATAATAAACCTACTATGTGCACATTGAGTTGGAGGTTCTTAACAGCCTAATTAGGTAATGAGATTTTGTCAATTTTTATATGATCTTAAGGTAATAAGAAAAAGATAAACATTGGTGCACAAGCTTATGTAAAAATTTTAAATGTGGTACAGAAAACTTAGCCAAGTGAAATAAAAAAAGGAAAAGAGACAAATGTTGTAAATATTAAAAAAATCAATTAAAAATATCAACATAATAGCTCAATAGATATGCAGAGTAAGAAACATCATATTTCCCAAGAGAAAGAAGACAAATAATGGAAGACATGAAAAATAATAGTAATAAAAGTAACAACATAAAAATAACAATAAAAATCATCAAAATAGCAACCATTCTCTGAAAAGAAGATATATACCATATGTGTGGCTTATGCTATTTATCAGTATTAGGTTATAATCTTAACAACCCTATGAAGTAGATGCTATTAATATTATCCCACACACACCTAATATTGATCTTTGTAACTAGAACAACAAGCCCAAGATCACAGAGCTATTACATAACCAAGCTAGGTTTCAATCTCACTTCTGTTTGACTTGAGAGCTGATACTACTTTTTCCTTACAAAGTATAAGCAAAATTGGCTCATTAATAACTCAACAAATGCAAATTAATGCAATTTATAAGTTCTGTAAAATACCAATAACACATAATGCTGATAAGGGTTTTAAAGAACAGCTACTCCAATTATTCATGATAATTTTAAATTAGTATTATGAATTTGGAAACAATTTGTAAAAATAAATCTTAAATTATTTACAGTAGTATTTCAAAGAAGCAATTATTTAAAAAAAAGACAACAAGACATAAGTATAGAGATCTACTCTAAAAAATAGAGTATTAAGAGGATAAAAGATTCAAATTCTAGTTATAAACTGACCAGTGGAACAAAAATGGAAATCATATTAGTTATTTAAAAAAGAGAAAGAAAATAAGGCATGGAACATAAATTGAAATAACATATTTAATTGAAACAAAATACTTGAAACCACAACATAACATATTATAGTGGAACTAAGATAAAATGTCTACAATAATAATTATTGTAAATGAACTATACATATGTATCAAAATAATAAGATATTTGTATTACATTTTAAGGCAAAACCTAATTTTATGCCATTATGCATATATATATACATTACATATGCATATGTGTAATAAAAATAAATGAATTTTAGAAGCATTTGCAATCCAATATATTGGGGGTGAAACTCACACTCAAAAGAAGAAATCAATCATTTAGAAAAAAATGCAGAAATAGCAAACAAATTCAAGAATTGATTCTTTGACACAACCATGCAAATACATGTCATTAATTAGCTGTATTAACAGACACAAAAGTTGGCAGGGGCAGCCAATAAGGCAAAAAATAAGAAAGGAAAGGGAGAAAATAACCATATGAAATTAAGAGTAATGACAATACTTTGCTCAACTCTATGTAAAACATTATTCAAATGACAGTAAGTTCTAGATTATGATAATTAATAGCACTAATCCCAAAAGAGGTAGAAAAAGTACAGATTGCCATAAAATACATTAAAACAATAAAAATGGTAATTTTGAATCTCCTGTTCACTTACATGCCTGTCCCAATCCTTACTTTATTGAAATGATAAACAACAGTAAATACAGCTTTAATAGAAATCATGTGGTCCATACATAAAGTAAAAGCTGGTGGAAACCATATTTAATTAATTTTTTATATTAAAGTTGGAATACACATCTAGAAAAATTGTATATGACAATTATTAATAAATACCCATTAACTTTGTTGAGGGCATGCATGTTTTCCTGAGGTAATTATTTTGTAATTTGATTAATCTTGTACATCTGTCTTCTTTTCCCTAATTACCTATATAGTTACAGAAACATTATACACTCTTCAATTCTTTGTAACTAATAGTTCTCTACTGAATCATAGCTAAAGGAGGAATTGTTTCTTTATTACAAATAATGTTACAAGGCCCCTTGTCAATATATTCACATAAAATAGAGGTTTCATTAGAGAACATATTCAACTTATTGACAATTTTTCTATTCATTCACATTGTTCAATATTTATTGTTTATTGAATTGTTTACTGTTTTTTTTCCCCATAATGATTAGTATCAAAGAATTAAGACCTGAGAAGAGCTTCAACATAATTTGATATAAACTTGCCCCAGGGGAAAATTACCTGGACAGTATTTTTTAACAAGTACCATTTTATTTCATTTAATTCCATCAGTGATGAATAAAATATAATACTCAGTGCAACCATTTGTATCATTGAATCTCTGCAATCATTCATCCCATGTTGGTTCATGGTCTACTGTCTAGGGGAAGGATACCCTTATGATAAACCCAACTGTACCTATTCAAAAACAATATATATACCCCCTACGACTAATTTTCCCAGCGCTTACTACTCTTGGTTTTTTCAAACACTCTCTTGCCCCATTCTGTTCCCTGCCATTGGGTCCCACCTAGCTTTGTTCTAGATAGGTCAAAAAATATAATCAAGCTTGTAAGCTTGTTGGTAGCAACAAAGCCAATTCATAAAAGCATCAGGAGAATGAGCTTCCCTATTTCTAAACAAGGGACATTTTTATGTAGTGATTCCAATCAGTAGGTTATGGACTCACAAGCACTTGATTTATGGACACTGCTCTCAAATGAGAAAACACTCCTGAGCTACCTGGGGAATTATCTACATGCAAGCCATTTGTAACCCTTTTATAGACATGTCAATCCTTCCCCTTTTGTTGTTTTCCTTTCTTGAATGCACAACCAACTCCTAAATCCCTGAGTTGTGAGTTGGAGTGTATTGACTCACTCACCTGTTAGTAATTTGTAGCATTGTTCCCTGTATTTTGATGGCTTTTCTCAATACCTTTGGACTGTGACAAAAATTACTTAATCTATGACATAACATTTTATATCAACTAATTAAACATACTGCATCAGTATAAATAAACATTTTATTTACAGTATCTTTCACCAAATATAATTTATACATTTAAAGGGTAACCAAACTATTTCCCTATTTTTATTATGACAAATTATATCCAAAGCAGTTTTATCCAAACCAGTACTACTAATATTCACCATTTCAGCTCTTAGGCAAGGTTCACACTCTACAAGGCAAATGGACTCTTATAGATCTCGTCCTATTAGTTTTGGATTCCAGTCCTGGTTCCATCACTTAACAACAGGATGGGCATGGAAAAATTAATTTCATAAAATGTTGATTAAGAATATGTACCATTTGGATTAATGTGAATATTAAAGATAGAAAATATAAAAAGGCCTAAAATAGCACATGATTGAAATAAGTGCTCAATTTATGATAGTTATTATCATTTTCCTCTTTAGGTCCACCAAACATCCTCCTCCTCTCTTCCTCCTCCTCCTCCTCCTCCTCCTCCCTCTCTGCCTATTTTACACCAGTGATGCCATTTTGAGTTCTAATTCTATTTAACAAAATTTATCCTTTTTTCAATTTTGAGTTACTCAGATACTTTAAGTTTTCACCCAAGTCAATCCAAATCAGGATTGACTATCCTAGCATTGTTGGCAGAATACTACACCATTCACTGATAGCTCATCAAGTCTTTCTTGATGTTGCTAAGATGGCATTGAATGTCCATCACACACTGCCCCTGCATATCCTTTCATTATCTTTTTATTATTAATATTATTCATTATTTTGCATTGTATTAATAATTGCTATTTGATTGTTTTCTCCAAATAGAGGGTATGTTCCTTGAGGGACATTGTGTCCCTTGTATCTAGCTAGCACAAAGCAGGCTATCAACATAATTGTTTCTTATTTCTATTTTCCTTCTTCAAAATTGATGTAAACCCACTGATGAACTCTCTTTTTTCCATCAGAAGATGATTTCAGATCTGAAACAACTCTGTGTTCAGTATGGGCTTTTTATTGAGTGAGTTTCACTAACAACGAGTGCTACCAAATGCTAGAAATTAGAAGTCTTTGCACTTCTTACTTACCCAGGTATGTAGAAATTCTACCAGTCAAGTATATATACAAACTCCTTCATATCTTTCACATATAGTTATTAAGTTAATCCCCAAGGTTAATTTCTACTTTCCTTAGTGGCCAGCTATCATGAAAGACAAAACACTCAGGTTTTTTTTTTTTTTTTGCCATGATTACTTGCTCCTTTTATTTTTTATTTCAGAATATTATGGGGGTACAAATGTTTAGGTTACATATAGTGCCTTTGCCCCACCCAAGACAGAGCTACAAGTATGTCCATGCCCCAGACAGTGTGCACCACACCCATTAGATGTGAATATGCCCATCCCCTCCACCGCTATCCCACCTGCTCTACACCCAATGATGTTACTACAATATGGTGCACATAAGTGTTGCTCAATTATTACCAATTTGATGGTGAGTACACGTGGCGCTTATTTTTCCATTCTTGTGATACTTCACTACTCAACATACACTCTAGGCTAAGCATTTCTCTGGCCTGTTTTATTGGTTATCCTTATTCTTTCTACCCATCAGATACTCATTGAAACCTTACTGTATTGGTGTTTCTCTTCCATTCTCTTCTTAACTGAAGATTTATTCTTTTTATGTCTTTAATTTTAGTGGAATATTACAATAGAAACATAGTTATTTGTTCAGTCTTTCATCAATTTTTTCATCAACATACTTTTTGACTGAGGAATCTTAGGTTCCTTGTGAGAAATTGGGAAGGGAACAGTCTCTGATCACTGATTTATAAAATCTGGACAATGGGGGTTAAATAAACTATACAATGGGATATAGGTTTGGGATGTAGAAAGTTTTGAGAACAGTAGAGTAACTATATCCTAATAGCTTCCTGTCTCATCCCTGGGATTCAAATTCAATCTCTTCATAGTGGTAGCTTTGATATGAAAATACTGACCTAATCCTAAATTAACTTTGTATAGTTGACATACAATATAACTTAATAGAAATGAGCTAAGTTTGTCCTTGATACATTTACATTTACCTGAATATTTGTAAATTCATTCTATTAATGTGATCCATGCATGTAACAGAAGCTTGACAATGACTCTTTTAGAGCCTACGTGATTATAATTAAATGATGGCTAAAATGAGGATCTAAATTCATTATTTTACCACCAGAAATAAATGATAAAAATAAACATTGTATTTTGTCAACTTTTCAGGGAGGCAATATAAGAGAGTACTGAACCTGAATAAGTGTGATGGGGAGGAATGAATTGATTTGGGCTGGCATAAAATGTGGTTATAAGAGAAATTTACATACCTAATTAGTATGTAAGAAGGTATGGAATGCAAAAAGGCCTGAGATAAAATTAATGGCTTAAAAAATTCTGAGAGCAGAAAAAGCCATTAACCATTATGCTCAAAAACAAAATAAGCACATGCTGCAACCTTTCTTATCTTGGTTTGAGGAAAAAATTTATGTGCTGGGAATAGCAAAACATAAGAAACCATATTCTCAACTGATAGAAATGAAATATTTCGATTTTCCAAATTCTCCTAGAACTTCTCATAAAGAAAATAAATATATTTTCTTCAGAAACACACATTTGGGACCAAATTGATATAATTTCATATTATTGAGTATAACTATGAAGTTTTCCTAAGACTTGAATTTAATCCTGAGTGTATCATTGATTACTATTTCTTGCTATAGTGTGATGTTGGCAATAACACATTTGAAAATTACTCCTACATTTCTGCTAATTCTAATAGCAGAAAATATATTTATATACTCATAAATAAATTTCAAGAAACCAAAGGAGTGACATAAAAAAGTGAATACATATAAAATGTTACTTTCAGAGAAGAGAAAGTTTATTTTGGCTGAGAGGACATAATCAGTCAGGACATTTTAGTTGTAGGCCATAAAAAAGAAACAAAACAAAAACTCAGTGGTCATAAGCTAAAATGAATAGCATTGATTCTCATAAATGAAACATATCAGACTATAATAAGATAAGAGCATATAATCTTAGGTTATTTACTAACTATCTGACTTTGGGCAAGTAACTTAAGCTCTCTTTACCTCAGTTGCTTTACATATAATACCAGATAATAATTATATCTACCTCATAAAGTTCTTGTGAATATTATATACATTAATCTTATGAAGTGCATAGAAGAATGCCTAGCACATAGTATTTGTTATATGGGTGTTATTTATTATTAATAGTATTATTATTAAGTATCTAGATTTAGAGCTGCTTTCAGGCTCAACTGAATCTAGGCTGTAAGAGATTTCACATTATAACTTTCTATTTTTTCCTTTTATGCATATATTTTTTGCCATCTTAACCTAAGAAATATACCCAATACTATTCCATGTCAAGATAGCCACCAGTAATAGCCAATTTATATCTTACTAGCTTAGCTACTTATTCAGAAAATGAACATTTACTTTACTCAATAATCTCAACAAAATTTCTAATTAAGTTTCTCATTGGACTAGATTGGATCATAAGCACATTATAAAATAAACTACTATGGTTAATGGGGCAGTGTCTTTTATTGGACATGCCTGAGACATACACTGACCACTGCAGGTGATGATTAGGTCAACTGCTTTCACCCAATGTGAACTAGAAGTGGAAGAGAGAGGTAGGTCTCCAATGGAAATTTGAAATGCCACTAAGAAAGAAAGTAAAAATACATACACTGAGTGCTCTATAATCACAGATACCCGTGTTTTAAGAATTCAAGGCATATTAAAAATTAAGTAAAATAACTGATTTATCAATGATCTTGGCCTTTAGCTACATCTCTCTGCAACAAATTTACTGTGATGCTGTGATGAAGAGCAGCAAGCTACTTTTTCTAGGGTCCTCTCAGTGAGATTTCTGTTAGGTTCTGCTATTGAGAAGTATTGAAGGAACAGAAAGGCAAGAGAATGAAAGACCGGACCTCCTTTTTCCTGTTTGTCTGCTGTTCTTACTCTTATTCTCCCAAGAACAGCCCTTTGCCCTAGAAGCAATAATTGATTTCAACTTACTGATTTTTTTTCAGCAGCCCCACAAGTACCTCTTCAGAGGTAGCAGCAGCAGTTGAAACACATCCCCTTGATGAGAAAAACCGCCAGCTAGATTGTCTCTGTAAGAAAGATAGATTTTTCACTTTAGAAAGTGAAAAAAATAAACAGGCAAACAAACATAGATCAGATGAGGGTGGAAGGAAGGGTACCTGAAACTACAGGAGACTCCACAGGAAGAAGTTGCAGAGCAGAACTGGAAGGAGGAAGGCATTGGCAGGCTCTAAACACCGAGAGTCTTGGAGACCAGTGACAAGGTTAGGTGGAGTGGTTAAATCTCCCCTCCCTTGCATCTCGGACTGCTAGTGGGCTCCTAAGCTGCTGGAGAGGCCTGCTAACACCTGCCCAGAGACAGTTGCTGCCAGTGAGTGGTGAGCCTCTTGCAGACAGGGTACCAGACTCCGAGCTGTCTTGGGGCACCTACAACCCCACAGACCAGAGCCATACTGGGTCAGTCTTCGCCTTCTTTTCAGCTGAGAGTGGTAATTTAGCCACCACCTGGAGATATCTGCAAGGAAGAGGACCTTTCCTTTTGGGGCCCTACAGCAGACTGAGAGATATTCAGACAGTGAGCTCCCTACCTGCTGGCCCTCCCAGGCACTGCTTGCCTCTGACTACAGCAGAGCAGGGAAAATCCCAAGATGGAGAGACACTGATCCAGCTTGGGCACCGTGTGAGTGACTTGACACCAGAACTCTTGTCCCTGTTAGAGTCAGGGATTGATCTCTGGGGCCTGGGGGACAGGCCTGCAGACCAGATCCTGTACACCCAGGTATTGATTGCATTGCCCAGGGGCACAAAAGGGATATTTGTGAACTAGTCTCCTAAGGTGTGTGTGCCTTCAGGGCCAGATCAAAGTGGTTCCTTGCTGCAGCATGCTTGAGGGGAACTTCCTCCCACAGGAGGCCAGGAGGCCGTGCTCCTAGCTCAGGCTGTGATCCTGGGCAGGAAATCTGGTTTGCATCACAGTCAGGGTAGATCTGCTGGCTTGAGGTCCTGCCTGCTTGCTAGCAGAGGCCCAAGAGAAACTGAAGAACAGGGAAGGGTGGAAAGGAGTGAGGTCTGCACCAGACTGCAGGTCTCAGACAGCCCCACCCCTACATGCAGACTTTTTGGCTGAGTGGGGCCATTTCAGCTCCTCCCTGGCAATTTTGCCCAGAAACAGAGAACAGATCTTTGACCCCTGCTAACAGAATTTGTGGAGCTTGAGGGCAGACTCAACCAACACAGCCCCACCCAGCCTCACTCCCCAACCTGCTCTGCTGAGGTGGAGAATAAGGGCACACCTAGAAGTCCTAGGGTCCCACCCACCACTGGAGGCACTAGAGTGCCTCTCTAGAGGAAGGAGATGTGGTTACAGGACCCAAAAACAACACTGCAGCTTGCTCCTCCCAGTAAGCACCACCTACTGACAAGGAGGTCAATTTGCACACCCTTTTACTACATCTACTGACTTATCATATATCTATTGTCATATCATACTGACTTATCACAAACACCACCTGCTGGCTCAGAGACTAAACTGGGAGTGTCATTATCTAAACAAAAATATAGAGGTAAGAAGCAACAGCTGCTCCAGATGGGAAGGAATCAGCGAAAGAACTCTGGAACTACAAAGAATCAAACTGAAAGCACACCTCCAAAAGGGAGCACCAGCTCTCTAGCAATGGATATCAACCAAATTAAGAACACTAAAATGACAGAAGAAGAATATCACACATGGATTATAAAAGAACACAATGATATGCAAGGAAAAATGGATATTAAAGAAAAATCAAACAGAACTTCTGAAAATGAAGAATTTATTCAAGGAATTATAAAACACAGTGGAAAGCCTCAAGAATAGGGTAGATCAAACAGAAGAATCTCAGGGATTGAAGCTAACACCTTTCAATTAAATAAGTCAGTTACAGAGATGGAGCAGAGAAATAAGAGAAAAGAGCAAAGCCTACAAGAAATGTGGGATTATGACATGAGAACTATAGGCATCCCTAAGGGTAAAGAAGAAAATACACAAGGGTTGGATAAACTATCTGAGGATATAATGGAGGAAAATTTCCCAGGCCTTGCTAAAAATCTAGCTATCCAGCTACAAGAAGCTCAAAGTACTCCTGGGAGATTCATTGCAAACAGGAAGAGACCATGCCACACAGTTATCAGACTGGCCAAAGTAATGAAGGAAGAGGCCCTTCTATGAGTCATAAGGCAAGAGAAGCAGGTAACCTACAAAGGAAAATCCATCAGAATATCTGCAGACTTCTCAACTGAGACCTTACAAGCCAGAAGAGACTGGGGCCCCCTTCTCACTCTTCACAAACAGAACAACATCCAGCCTAGAATGTTGTATCCTGCAAAACTAAGTTTTTTATACGAAGGAAAAATAAAGATCTTCTCAGACAAGCAAAGACTGAGGGAATTCATCAAGACAAGACCTATCCTCCAGGAAGTACTCAGAACAGTGTTACATAAGGATCAGCACAATAAACACTCACCAGTATAAAATCATCCAAAAGCTAAAAGTCAAAGGCCAGATACTATAATGGCTCAAGAGAGAAAACAAATGGCTCAAGAGAGAACCGTGTTACATATGGATCAGCACGATAAACACTCACCAGCTAAAATCATCCAAAAGCTAAAGGTCAAAGGCCAAATACCACAATGGCTTAAGAGATAAAACAAAGCAACAAAGTTCAACTCAACAGGATGAACAGAAATTTGCCCCACTTATCAATTCTTTCAATAAATGTGAATGGGTTGAACTACCCACTAAAGTGACAAAGCCTGGCCAAATGGATAAATATATACAAACCAAGTATCTATTGTCTTCAGGAAACATATCTAACCCACAAGGATGCATTCAGACTCAAGGTGAAGGGCTGGAAAACAATATTTCAAGCAAATGGAAGCCAAAAAAAAGCTGGTGTGGCAGTTCTCATTTCAGATAACTTACTCTTCAAGTCAACAAAAGTAATGCAAGACAAAGATGGTCACTATATAATGGTGAAGGGTACAATTCAACAGAAAGCTATAACAATTCTAAATATTTATGCACCTAATTCAAGTTCACCCTGATTGATAAAACAAATCCTACTTCATCTAAACAGAATGATAAACAGCAACACCATAATAGCTGGGGAATTCAACACCACTCTGACAGAACAGGACAGATCCTCCAAACAGAAAATAAACAAAGAAATAATGGACTTAAAAAGAACTCTAGAACAAATGGGCCTGACTGACATTTACAGAACATTCTACCCAAAACCCACTGAATATATTTTTTTCTCATCAACTCATGGGACATTCCCTAAGATTGACCATATTCTAGGACACAAAGCATGTCTCAACAAATTAAAAAATAGATATATAAATTATAATATGCATCTTCTCAGGCCATAGTCGAATAAAATTAGAAATCATCTCCAACAGAAACTCTCATCTCTACACAAAATCATGGAAACTAAACAACCTTCTGCTGAATGATTACTGCATTAAGGAGGAAATTAAAATGAAAATCAAGAGATTCTTTGAACTAAATGATAAAGGGACACAAGTTATCAAAATCTGTGGGATATGGCTAAAGCAGTCCTGAGAGGAAAATTCTTATCCATAAACACCTAAATCCAAAAGACAGAAAGACCACAAACCAACAATCTAATGAATACTCTCAAAGAACTGGAAAAGGATGAGCAAGCCAACACTAAACCCAGCAGAAGAAAATAAATAACAAAGATCAGAGCAAAACTAAATGAAATCAATAACAAAAAAATATATATGAAGGATTAATAAAACAAAAAGTTGGGTCTTTGAAAAAATACACAAAATTAACACGCCTTTTCCTAAATTAACAAGAAGCAGAAAAGAAAGGACTCTAATAAGCTCAATCAAGAATGAAAAAGGAGAAATTACAACTGATATCATGGAAATACAAAATATCATCTATGAATACTATAAAAACCTCTATGCATATAAACTTGAAAATGTGGAGGAAATGGACAAATTTGTAGAAACACACAGCCTCCCTAGGCTTAATCAGGAAGAAATCAAATTTCTGAACGGATCAATATCAAATATCAATACCAAAATTGAAGCAGCAATAAAACCTTCCTAAAAAGAAAAGTCCTGGACAAGATGGTTTCACACCTGAATTTTACCAGACCTACAAAGAAGAACTGGTGCCTATCTTGCAGAAATTATTCCACAACATTGACAAGGAAGGAATCCACCCCAACAAGTTTTATGAAGCCAACATCACCGTGATACCAAAACCGGGAATGGACGCAACACAAAAAGACCAATATCCCTTAGGAATATACATGCAAAAATTCTCAACAAAATTCTAGCAAACTCAATTCAGGTGAACATCAAAAAAATAATCCATCACGACCAAGTGGGCTTCAACCCAGAGATGCAGGGATGGTTCACCATACGGAAATCTTTAAATGTAATTCACCACATAAATAGAAGCAAAAAAATAAAAAATAAAAAAAAATACAATCCTCTTGATAGACTCAGAAAAAGCATTCGACAAAATTCAGCACCGTTTTATGATAAGAACGCTTAACAAAATAGATGGGACTTAGATAAAAATGATACAAGCCATATATGACAAACCTACAGCCAACATCATGCTGAATGGGAAAAATTGAAAGCATTCCTGCTTAAAATTGGAACCAGACAAGGTTGCCCTCTATCACTGCTTCTATTCAACTTAGTACTGGAAGCCCTAGACAGAGCAATCAGATAAGAAAAGGAAATCAAAGGCATACAAATGGGGGCAGAAGACGTCAAACTATCACCCTTTGCTAACAATATGATCTTATATCTAGAAAACCCCAGAGATTCTGCCATGAGACTACTGGAATTGATAAACAAATGCAGCAAAGTCTCAGGTTACAATATCAATGTACTGAAATCAGTAGCATTCCTATACGCCAACAACAGTAAAACTGAGAACCAAATCAAAGACTCAATACTTTTTATAATAGCAATAAAGAAAATAAAATACCTAGGAATATGTTTAACTAAGGAGTTAAAAGATCTCTACAGGGAGAACTACGAAACACTGAGGAAGGAAATAGCAGAGGACATAAACAGGTGGAAAACCATACCATGCTCGTGGGTGGGCAGAACCAACATTGTTAAAATATATATCATATCGAAACTGATCTACAGATTCAATACAATCTCTCTTAAAATATGAACATCATTTTTTTGCAGATCTAGAAAAAATAATTAAATGCTTAGTATGAAACCAGAGAAGACCCCATATAGCAAAAGCAATCTTAAGAAAAAGGAACAAATTGAGAGGCATCAATTTACCAGACTTCAAGCTATACTACAAGGCTATAGTAACTAAAACACCATGGAGCTGGCACAAGAACAGAGACATAGACCAATGAAACAGAACTGAGAACTCAGATATAAAAACCATCCTCATATAGCCATCTAATCTTTGACTAAGCAGACAAAAACATACACTGGGGAAAGGAATCCTTATTCAATAAATGGTGCTGGGAAAATTGGATAGCCACATGTAGAAGACTGAAACAGGATCCACACCTCTCACCTGTCACAAAAATCAATTCACTGTCAATAACAGACTTAAACCTAAGTCATCAAACTATAAGAATTCTATAAGAAAATATTGGAAAAACTCTTACAGAGATTGGCCTAGGGAAAGAATTTATGAAAAAGACCCCAAAGGCAATCACAACAACAACAAAAACAAATAAACTGGACCCTATCAAATTAAAAACTTCTGCACATCCAAGGAAACTATCATGAGAGCATACAGACAACCTACAGAATGGGAGAAAATATTCAAGTTACACATCCAATAAAAGGCTGAAAACTAGAATCTATATAGAACTCAGTAAAATCAGCAACAAAAAATCAAACAATCTATCAAAAAGTGGGCAAAGGACATGAACAGAAACTTTTCAAAAGAAAATAGACTAATGGCCAACAAATATATGAAAAGAAATGGTCAATGTCTCAAATCATCAGGGAAATGTTGAGAAATATGATTGAGGAATTAATGAAATGTGACTCATAGATCATTTTATTGCATCGCTCAATATTACTATATTAAAGACAGAAACCAGAGGGTTTTGCCCTGAAAAAATATGTGAACTCATTAGTTCTCTTATCAGGGCTGCATCACCTTGGGAGGGCTCTCAAAGCTCCCGTAAGGATGTTTTCCAAGAAGGCTTCCCAGTTAGGTTATCTCAGTTATCTCGTCTGTTGAGCCTCTCTGTTGCTTGAAAGGAAAGACAGGGTAAATATTCACCTCACAGGAAGGGAGCTGGAGACAATGAGTGCCCTTTGCACAGAGACATGCCTCTGTGGTTATAAACAACTTGTTTTGTAGAAAACAGTCTTCCTGCTCACTCCTATCTGCCTTTGAGTCACAATAACTAGATCAAAGAAATATAAAGCCATTATTCCTTTTTGTTATACCTCTGTTAATTGATAACTACTTCTTAGAACTTAGAAGTTAGTTCTTGAAAGACTTTGTACCTGTTTGTTCACCTAGATAGATTGGAATTTGTTAGAAGCCCTTTGAGAGGACTTTTGACCATAACCCACTACCTGTTTCCCATAGCAACTGCATTACTTGATATGTAAATGTGTCCCTATGGCAACTGGTAATTGATATCTGTGATTATAAAAACCTATGTGAATCTAACCATAACACTGGACTATTCACGGAGATATGTCCAGACTCCTGAGTACCCCTCCTGTTTATTCTCATCTTCTTATATAAAACTATAAACTATACCTCAGTCTCTGTGTATTCTTTTATTCTATCTCCTATCGATTTTCTTATCCTCTGTGGCGACTCCTATCTAAGGGACCTGGCTCCTCAGGTGCCTGCCACTTCCTGCAGGGAAATGCATTTCAAAACCACAATGATATCACTTATCTTAGCAAGAATGGCCTTTATAAAAAAGTCCTAAAACAGCAAATGTTGGTGTGGGTGTGAAGAGATAGGAACACTCATACACTGCTGGTGGGACTGCAAACTAGTACAACCTTTGTGGAAAATAATATGTAGATACTTCAAAGGGTAACAAGTAGAACTACCATTTGATCCAGCAATCCCACTACTGGGTATGTATCCAAAGGAAAAAAAGACATTCTATAATAAAGACTTCTGCACTCAAATGTTTATAGCAGTGCAATTCAAATTGCAAAGATGTGGAAACAACCCAAGTGTCCATTCATACACGAGTGGATTAATAAAATGTGGTATACGTATACCATGGAGTTCTACTCAGCCACAAAAACAATGGTGATCTAGAACCTCTAGATAGAGCTGGAACCCATTCTACTAAGTAAAGTATCACAAGAATGGAAAAATAAGTAGCACATGTACTCACCATCAAATTGGTTTTAACTGATCAACACTTAAGTGCACATATAGTAGTAACATTCATTGGGTGTCAGGTAGATGGGAGGGAGAGGAGGGGACAGGTATATACACACTTAATGGATGTGGTGCAAACCATGTGGGGGATGGACATGCTTGAAGTTCTCACTTGGGTGGGGCAAAGGCAATATATGTAACCTAAACATTTGTAGCCCCATAATACGCTGAAATAAAAAATAATAATAATAAAAAGAAACACATCCCTCTCTCAGAGGTCTAGTCTCAGCACAACAAGGCTATTCCTCTGAGCTTATAGAATTTGATAACGTCAGTCTCTTCCCTTTGTTCACGTAAACCGCTGAGGCTAGGTCCTGGGAACTGGAGGTGGTGGAATAGCTGCATTTTGTAGTTATCTCTTTTGGTTTCCACAGTGTTACTACTTTTTTCCTCTATCTTCTATGTGGTCAATTTCCTATATTTACACATAATCATAGCCTAGTGTTTGCGGTTTATGTAAAATGAAATGTTTTATATGATGTAGCCATGGCCTACCAATAGCAGACATTCTTATAGATTTAGTGATGCATATCTTGCTTCAGAGGCTTTATATCCTACTTTATTGCCCAAATAAGTCTTTCATCCCTATAAAATCCAATACTGGTCTTGTCCCATCATTTGTCTTGATAACTATTGCCCTGTGATGCCTACTGCAAGGTGAGTTGTTTGTCTCTCCATTTCAGTTGGTAAAGTCATACAGGTTTATCTATATAGAATTCCAGAAGTCCAATTTACTTCCTATGTGAACCCGGGCAATTGAATATAAGCTTCTTTATATACAAAACAAAAATAATATTTATCTCACAGGGTTGTTTAGAGAATTAAAAGGAATACAATTTGAGCAAAGAGAATTTCTCTGGGTATGCATTTAACAATGCCTATTTCTTTTCTTCCATTAAATGTTAAAAACTGACTCTGCAGATAAATTAATAAAATTGGATAACAAAATAAAAATGTGCAAAAGGAGAGAAATTATTTCAACAATAATCATAAAATACATACATACTAATATTAGAAAATCTGTACATATTGAGTTTTTTAACAATAATAAATATTGTAATTTTTCTTTTATGTTGTGATTAAGGACCAGAAGTGTTATCAAGCAGAGTCCTATGGCCAGAGAGAAGTGATACTAGTGGTGTTTGTGTTTGAGTCAGCAGGAACCGCTCATAAGAGCAGATAGTATGCATCCCTTCCCAACTTGGTAATCTGAAATCAGTCACAGAGGAAATATTCAATATCCCTGAATTTATCAAGCTAAAATTACAGTTTTTTTCCATAGTGAACTGGATGCCAAATATTTACTATCAATAAAACACCACTAGGTGGTATAGGCCGTCACAAACGACAAAATAAAAATTAAACTGCTCAATTTCTATTCTGTAACTCTCTTTATTTCTGAAGAGAATAATCTCCAGTTTTAACAGCAGAGAAAAAAATATGGCTGTGATACAATCAAACTGTCAAGTATGTGAGGCAATTTTAATGAAGGACATAGATGTTTTAAATTTATTCTGGCCAAGAAACAAAGTGCTGAGTTGACTGTAAACAAAGATCAATAGAATTCTCCCATGGGATTATTAATCACTCTAAACCAGGGTGAACTTTTTAAATTTTTTTGGAAAGGGTCAGATTGTAAATATTTTGGTCTTTGTGGGCCAGTTTCTGTCCCAGCTAACCAACTTTGCTGCTGGAGTATAAAAGTAGCCATAGACAATATGTAAATGAGTGAACATAACTGTGTTCTAATAAAACCTTACTTATGCACCAAAAATTTTAATTTAATATAATTTTAACATGTTGTGAAAAATTATTATTCTTTTGAGTTTTTTTTCCAATGAATCAAAAATGTAAATTCTACTCTTAACTTGCTTGCTATTAAATACACTAAATGAGTTTGGTGAGCCAGATTTGGCTTGATGGTGGTAGTTTGCTAAGCCTCAATGTAAACAATTCATAGTATTCTGTTTTCCTCTGAATGTGATGAATTTGCTTATAATTATGCTAAACTGGCAAGTGAGTTGTAAGATTAAAGCCTGTTAGGGGACTGTGTTAGTCAAAGTTCTCCAGCGATAGGGATCCAATAGGAGATTAGAGATAGAGATAGAGATAGAGAAAGAGATTTATTATGAAGGATTGGATCACAAGATTGTGGAGGCTGACAAGACCCACAATCCATCATCTGCAAGCTGAAGGCCCAGCAAAGTTGATGGTATAGTTCAGCTCAAACCCAAAAGCCTGAGTAAAAGGGGCAGCCTTGCTGAAATTATAGGAAAATATCTAGCCCCCCAATTTCCTAATAACAGCTAAAGATCAATCATGAGCTCTCTCTTGGCTCTCTGCTCTTTCTCTCCCTAGCTGGCAGGCACCCCTGCAGAACCTGCAGGGTTCTGTTTTTACAACATCTGAAAAGAGGCTAAAGACAAAAAGGAAATGTAACTCTCTCTTTACGTTCACCAGCTCACAGCATTTAGAATTTGTTTTAGCATCTAGAAGTTGCTGAGGAGGTCCCCCACCCCCATGGATGGCAGGGGAGCATATGCCAGGCCTCAGATCCTACCCAAAATCATATGTTAAAAGCTAGATCACCAACAAGATATTTGACATCTGATAGCCACCTCTGTTGTTATCTGTCTGCCAAGAAGAAAGAGGAGGGATAGGATGCAGTGTTCAGAGTACGCTGTTAATTTGGCTACAGCCATAAATCATCTTCACGCCCTTTTTACAATTCCTAAATGAAAAGCCTGAATACCTGATTCTCTCTACCAACACAGTCTTTCTCTTCCTCTCTTGTGTTTGGCCCTTTCCTGCTTGGGAAAGTAAAATAAATTTCTTTTTATCCTAATTGTTGTCTGGAGAAATTTTTTCTCAAACCCATGGGCACCAGCCCACACCCTAACACTGAGAATCAAATGTTCTGATGCCGGAGACCAGAAGAAAATATTAATAGATGTGTCTGCTCAACAAGAGAGATCAAATTCACCCTTCCTCAGGTTTTTGTTCTATTTTGGGCCTTTAATGGATTGGATAATGTCAATCCACATTGGTAGATGGAAACACTCTCACAGACACACCAAAGAATAATGTTTTACAAGTTATGCAGGTATCCTTTAGCCCAGTCATGTTGACACATAGAAGTAATCATCACAGGAAACTCTAGGAAAGATGTTCTTATTAATTTACAAAAACATATAAGAGGAATTATTTTCCCTCCCTCCCTCCCTCTCTCCTTCCCTTCCTTCCTTCCTCTCTTATTTTCCATCTAGAGATCATTTTTTCAGTATATAAAACCAGAGAATGGCTGTAGCCATATGTGTACTATAAGGAGAGAAAAAGGAAAGTTCCTGGGTCCTATCTAGTTGCTCCATCTATTGTCTCTGCGTTAAGTGAGATGACAAATTTGTTACTTTCTAAGCTACCTTTAGTCAGGTGTTCTGTTACTGTAATGTAAACACATTTTAACAGATAAAATAGGAAATATAAAATTTTATTCTTTTTCAGAGTAGGATAAAATTGGCTTCCAGAAGCACAATCTTGTGCATTTCATAGTGATTCTGGCCAGATTTTTATGATAATTTTAGAAAGTTGTCTAAAAGTTGCTCTGTACATCTAGTGTTAATTATTGGAGTTTTTTTCCCCTAGAATGTTATTAAAATTATGATTTTAGATGAAGGAACAATAACCACTATTGAAGGAACAATAACAATAACATAACAAACCACTGAGTTTGATTTCTTTAAGAAAGACTGATACCAGGCTCCTCTAATAATACATTAAATACCCACTAAAGTCACAGGTTAGATTTGACAATGGACTTCACTATATTCTTTTAGACAGGAAGGAGCAATATGGGTCAGATAATGGAATAATTTTGTAAATTATTAAATGGTTAGCAGATACACTCAAACATTTGTAATAAATAAAACTCTTTTAACCTGAAAAACTCATTTTGTCCATGTTCTGGTAACATTTTCACCAGCAATTTAGGTATATTCCTCTGCTAAACACATGTGAAGAATG
>CAUYRT010073803.1:0-12257 GCA_963574885.1 Lepilemur ruficaudatus | reverse complement strand
TTTGGGTGCAGATGTCTTTATCATAGAATGTTTATGGCAGCACAGTTCACTATCGCTAGGTCATGGAAACAACCCAAGTGCCTGTCAATTCATGAGTGGATTGTTAAAATCTGGTATATGTTCACAATGGAATATTACTCAGTTTTAAGAAATGACAGTGAGTTAGCACCTCTTATATTATCCTGTATTAAGCTTGAATCCATTATTCGAAGTGAGGTGACACAAGACTAAAAGAATGGTCCCCACTTGTACTTGCCATCAAACTGGTATTGACTGATTAACTCTATGGTGCTCAAATGGTGGGAGCGATCACTAGGGAATTGGGGCTGGGGGGTGAGCCCACATCTGAGCGACGTGGTGGGCACTGTGGAGGGGTGGGATATGCTTGAAAAGTAGTTGGGGAGTGGAATTAGGGGTCTCAATAGGGGGAAGGAATTCTTCTAAAACTGATTTATGTGATTAACTGTACACCTTGGTAAATTCACTGAAAATCATTTAATTGTACACTTAAAATGGAGTAAACACATGATATGTAAAGTATACTTCAATAAAGGAAAAACCAAGCCATCATTATTATCCCTTTCAGAAAAAGGACAAGGTCTGCACAACTTAGAAGTACAATTCCATATTTTATGTGTGTTTGGTAGAAAAAAAAAACTGAAGTGAATCTTAAATAATTCTGATAAAGAAATGACCATATTTTGTGACTTGTTCTGAAGGTTTCTGAAGGAAGAACCATACACTCTCTGACTACTGGCTGGGAATTCTTTCCTAGTCATTTAGGCGTCCTGGTATCCTTCCTCTATCTCTGTTCAGGCCCGTGGGGCTGGGTGCGTTGACTCACGCCTGTAATCGTAGCACTCTGGGGCTGAGGTGGGAGGATCGCTTGTGCTCAAGAGTTAGTTCCACGCTACCCTGAGCAAGAGCGACACCCATCTCTCCATCTCTATTTAAAAAAAAAAAAAATTCAGGCCCTGGGGCCTATGAATCGAATCAGCCATAAGACTGACAAACATACAGTTTAGATTGTCAGCTCCAACTTTCCTCACGAAGTACAGTAGCATTTTTTTCATCATGTAATCTGATAGTGGACCAGAAAATAGTTATTCTATCCACGGATCAGAAGCTTAGAGAATTTTCATTTCCTTCTGTTTTTTTCCACTGGCTCAGATTTTCCCTTTCTTCTTTCAAACTTTCTAATTATTTCTCTTCTTCCCTCTTAGTTATCTTTCATTATTTTTGTGCTTTCCTGCTGAAACTCTAGTGCCTGCAAGGTCTCACTAGTCTGCAGAATGGGGCTGGTAGAATACCAGCCACATCGCTGTATCCACTCTTTTTCTTTTTTCTTTTCACTGACAGTATTGTCTTCCTCAGAAGCAGCATTTTCTTCTTCCACTCAGAACTTTACCTCACCTACATACCCAAATCTCCCCTGAGCCTACACCAGTTACTGACTTTCATATGACCTGTTGCAACTGTCCCTTCCTAGGGTAATTATTATTATCGTCGGGTTGTTTTGTTTTTCGATTGCAGGAGCAAACCCTGGAGGTGCTGATCCAGCAGGTTGACCAGATGCCGGCAGAGGGTTCCCCGGAGCCCTCGACTTGAAAGCCCTGGCTCCGGCCCCAACTTGTATATCGGGCAGTAGTCACTAGCACGCTTTAAAAAAAATTATTATTATTATTTTTATCTTATTTTTTTTTTACACTTTTTTCTTTATTGAAGTATACATATCATGCATTTACTCCATTTTAAGTGTACAATTAAATGATTTTCAGTGAATTTACCGAGGTGTACAGTTAATCACATAAATCAGTTTTTGAGGAATTCCTTTCCCCTATTGAGACCCCTAATTCCGCTCCCCAACTACCTTTCAAGCATGTCCCACCCCTCCACAGTGCCCACCACATCGCTCAGACGTGGGTTTACTAGCACGCTTTTTACATGCGAGAGAAGCACAGCCTCCCATTCCGTAGAGTGTTTTTGCAACCTCGCCCTCCCTGGAAAACTGACCACTCAGCTTCGGGCTTCATGTGGCGGCACATGATTGGTGGATCACTGCGAGCCCGGTAGAGAGGGCTGAGCTCATTGGGCGGACTCTCGGAGCCTCTCTCCAGCAGTCTGAGCAGTCCAGGAGGAAACTGAAGTGTCAGCGGCTGCTGCGCTGGTTGCCATAGCAACCAGGAAAGCTCCAGCCCGGATAGCTGGCTGGCAGCGCTCTGAGCCCCGCGCACACGCCGGGTATGCCAAGAACACAAACCCCAATTCCTTCAGGAAGTCTTCCCAGATTGACGAGGAGGGAGAGCATAGCACCGATTACTTCTGGTCAGCGAGGGGAAGCCCTTAGTCCTTATCCCCGAAGTATTAATACTGTTTTTCAACGTAAAAACCCATTTACTTTAACATGGGCATAAGAAATACTTTTATGGGTCAGTGTACTTGTTTAAAATAAGTAAACCCTGAAAAGATCAGCAGTCAGTCTTTCTCTCACTTCTCTATTCTTGGCCTTTAAAATGAGAAAAACATCTTCCCTGGTTGTTTTTTATATACTGGCTAGACATTTACAGCTTGTTATTTGGTTGTCCACAGTGTGTTTCCTCCCACGTGGAGAGATTACACCGTGAATCTCTGCCACATTCTGAAAAGGAGTTTACCTACTTTTATTTTCAGATGTGTTAAAAGATGCAGAAAGAGTAAAGAAATATAGT
The DNA here is from genome assembly GCA_963574885.1 of Lepilemur ruficaudatus. Classification (NCBI taxonomy): domain Eukaryota; kingdom Metazoa; phylum Chordata; class Mammalia; order Primates; family Lepilemuridae; genus Lepilemur; species Lepilemur ruficaudatus. The sequence goes on along the minus strand of CAUYRT010073803.1, from coordinate 9,549 downwards.
GACGTTACCCAGAGTGAGATTGGGGTTGGCCACTGTGAGGGACATTCCCACCTTCTTATTCCTAATCACCTTGGTTTAAAGATAACAGACCTGTTTTTCTTCCAGAAGGTGGAGAGTGCTAATGGTCAAGATTGGTATAAGCAGACAAACAGGGAAAGTGAGAGAACCTACTAGGCATTCTTGTATATTCCTCATTGTAAAAATTTCCCTTTCCCCGAGAGTAGTTTTTACTTTATTTTTATGTATGTGTATATACTTTAGCAAATAATCAAAAAGGATTTGGAATTAAGTTTGGGAAGTAAGTATTAAATAGATCAATAAGCTGGTTGATGCCATTTGGAATTTAAAAAGGGAAAGAAGAAATAAAACTATTAAGGAATGTACTAGCTTTCTCACATGGCTTGGAAGGTGGTTCCAAAGGAGGAATTCCATAAACATTCTGATCAATGTGGTGGTGTCATCTGGAATTAGATATTTTAGCTTCCCATGGGAACTCCTTTGAAAAGCAATCTTCATTTGAATGTGTGTAAATTCTGATAACTAAAATTTGTCTATTTTTCCTGTTTTATTCCCTCTCTTTCTTCCATCTTTGTCTCACTTTCACAAAGGATTTGGGGATATGGCTTAATAGATTAATTTCATTTAAAGCTACTTTGAAATATAAAAATATATAAATGTGGTATGTATTACTGTTATTTTAGGCATTGCCAATTTAGTACCAAAATTCTTAGTCATCATTGATTATATCCTGTGGGTACTCAGATTAAAACAGGCCATAGGCATGTTACTGAAAAATTATGCAGATAAAAATGGAAAACATTGAACAAAATATTTTCCTGTAGACTTTTAATTGTAATTTGAGAAATGTTTTTTGAAAACTATTTATTTTTGCAGGCTTGAAATTTGTAGAGATTCTTAATGCTTTCTTTAAATTTTCTAGCACTTATGTTGTTAATGAAATGTATAGATTGAATTGCCAGAATTTTTGGGTTTTTTGGGGTCAAAAATGGTCAAATATTGCCAATTTCATATGATTCAACTTAAAATGTGAATAGGAAAAATTTTACTTAAATATATTCTAAAGTTAATCCTTTTTTGATATAAATGGTTATCTCCTAATGTATTGATTTTATAAGTTAAGATTTTATGTACTTATAGCAGGGCCCATTTAGACTTCACCACACTTTTTTGTTTTGCACATATGTGGTATGATATCTTGACTAAAAATTCAGGAATTTAAGGGCAACTAAAAATCTTTCAGCACATCTTTCACAGCATTAACCACAATTCTCCCTGACAAGTTGGAGGTTACTGACTCTGAAACATAGCCGGTTGCTGGGAACCCAGTGTGTATTCTTTCCATGACCCTTAGAAACTGGCCTGTTTCTTATTAATGATTTTTTTGTTTTGTTTAAGGCATGTTGTGGTCCAGTTTCCTGGTTAATTTCCAGATCTTCTGCCATTTTTCTTGTACAACTCATTTTCTTTGTGGTGGGTCTTACCAAAAGATACTGTGCACAGAAAAGGGGCTTCTGGAAATTATCATGTTTCAGCAACAAAATTGTTTAAACATCTGACAATCATTTACAACCTAATATCCTTGGATATTTCTCATCCATGGAAAATATCACACATAGCAGAGAAAATCGAAAAGAGCTGGCAGAAGATATCTGTTGAGTTTGCATTGTGCACCGTTCAAATGTGTTCCTAGGAGATCTCAAACCAAGGTTATTTTTCATTTCGATTTAGCTTGTTGGGTGTGTTCCCTTTTGCTGAGAGTGAGTGATCAGAGTCTGGCTTTGAAGGTGAACTTGAGAAATCAATTAGTCTGTCCTGCTCCCATCTGGAAACTCAGCATCATTGTGGACATAGAGCCTGACTCCAAGGGGCAAAAGGAGGCTCTGAAATTCTTGAGTAGGCAAGAGGTGTTCCTGCTGGCGTTGGCCCTTGCTGATGAGTTCCAGTCCTGGTTATCAATGTTCTGAAGGCCCTGCAGAAGTGGTAGGTCCATATGGTTTGGACCAATGGTTTGTCAGCCTTGGGAGTCATTGACTAAGCTTGCCCTTTTAATCCCTACTTTGAAACTTTGAATATATCTTGTCTTCAGGCATCCATTAGCCTGTCGATTTCTCTAAGCCCATTTTTCCAGGGTTGTTTTGACAAGAAAAACCTCTAAGAAACCCTGGTTAGCATGGATATGAGCCTGTGAGGTGAGTTGGTTTAATCCCAGGGTGTGATTAGTCTTTAGCTCACAATGACATTTCTATCTAGTTTAAAGACATTGGACTAGGTAGGGGTAAGAAGGTTCTGCAGCCTTTTTTAGGAACACGCTTTTGAGTGGAATAGTAATAGTTTCACTTTCTCTAATGTAAGAATGTGAAGTCATTGTTGAGCCTGATAGGCCACATGCTTCTAGTATATAAATTACTCTATTATTAACGTAATCTTGCAGGATGAAAACTTTGGGATAATTAGCGAACAAATCAGTCACCCATAAGACACACAACCAGAGAAAATCAGGCTTCATTAGTTTCCTCATGATGTGAAACTCCTGGTTAATAATTACAGTTGTCTTAATTGAACCTCAGTTGGCAGTTTTCTGCCTATCAACTGAGCAGGAAATAGATTTCAATTTCATGTCTATGATAGTCTACTAATTAGTGTATGAAATGCTGTTATTTACAAAAGCCTGCTTGCATATCTTTAAACCAGAGCTATCCAATAGAAGTATAGTGCTATCCATATGTAATTTAAAATTTTGTAGTAGTCTCATTTAAAAAATAAAAACAGGTAAGATTAATTTGAACACTTTATTTAACCTAATATATCCAAAATAGTATCATGTCACCATATAATCAATATAAAAATCATTAATGAGATATTTTATGTTTTGATTTTTATATGAAGTCTTAGAAATCCAGTGTGTATTAATATTTTACATGTACAGTGCATATCAATTTGGACTAGCCAAATTTCAAGTACTCAATAGCCGTATGTAGATAGTGGCTGTTGAACTGAACAGCATGGCTTTAAACTGTTACAGTATCTATAGTTAGGCAGAGGATTTTAGAGGGGAGAGGGAAATAGAGTGGGAAGGAAAAAGAAAAAAAGAAGAGCCCTTGCTGTATAAAGAGAATCCACAGCACCAAATCTCCCAGAGTAGGCATCCCTCCATTCACTGTTTATTGTTTTTAGAGACAAGGTCTTGCTCTTTTGCTCATGCTGGAGTGCAGTGGCATAATCATAACTCACTGCAGTCTCTACCTCCTGTGCCTCAGCCTCCCAAGTAGCTGGGACTATAGGCACCTGCTACCACACCTGGCTATTTTTGTCTCACTATGTTTCATGGGCTGGTCTGGAACTCCCAGCCTCAAGTGATCCTGCCCTCTCAGCTTCCCAAAGTGCTGGGGTTACAGGAGTGAGCCACTGTGCTGGGCTCTGTTTGCTATTTAAACTTTAAACCTGAAGCATTGGTTTCCTTTAATGTCCCAGAAGGAGATCGTGATCAAAACAATCTTATGTACTCAATGTCCGCCCTAAACAAATTTAAGAAATGAGAAAAGGTGGTTTTGATCTGGTAGAATGAGAATGGACCTTGGGAACAGGACAGATAGAACTTAGTTCAAAATAGCTCTGCTGTATCAGAGCTGTGAGCTTATGCAAATCTGTAGCCCTCTTGACTACATTCTAATAATGGGGACAAAAGAGCTAGTTTTGCAGGGCTTTAGTGGAGACTAAATTAGATTTCTCATGCGGATGTAGCTCGTTGAGTCAGTGTGTGGCGTATAGGAGGCGCTCACTCTACCAGTGCTATAATCTTCATCTGTTTTCCTCATCAGGACACTTTACACAGCCTTTCTCTCTCTCTACTCTGAAGTAATTTCCTATTTTACATTCCCCAGTTTCTGCTGCAGCCCCTGCTCATAGGCACACTTTAATTGTAACTGTGTTATGAATATAAAAAACCTACTGTTGAAGCACCAGTAATAATAGTAATATCAATTCCATTTCTGCCCATTCGAAATCCATACAAAACGTTCCATTAAATCACTCTAACCATGATGAAAAGACCAGCAGTACTTTTATTTTTAACCGATGAGTGGCAGCATTGTCTAAGTCACTGATCTCTGAGCAACTGGTCAGAGTCAGTTTCCTTCTTGGTGCTTTGTATTAAATAATTATCGGTGGTTCATTCTCTCCAGCTGAAGGAGAACTTTTCATCAAAAAGTCCCGGGTGCTGGACTACAGTGTCAGCCACCAACATGCTAGAGGAAACCCAAGATGCACAACTGTTGTTCATTTGGACACTTGGGGAGACCGCCCAGGCTCAGAATCAAGGTGCTTATTAAGAGGTCACCCACTGGGGGTGGATGGGTTCCTGCCGGGGGCTTCGGAGAGTGATGACAGGAAATGCTTTCCAGCAGGAGATCCCCAAAGGTAAAGATGAGAGGGACAAGGGGGTAGAGAGAGGGATCCTAGGAAGCCAGATAAAAAGTGCAACAGCCTCTGCAAGCATAGATGGGCATCAAAGACCAGTCTTCTGGTAGGTTCACTGTAGTAACTGGGAAGTGGCTTTCTTACTCTCACTGCCCCCCACCCCCCCCCACGCATAACACCTGTCATCTTTGAATTAGAAGGATATGTTCTGAAAAAAAGTGTTCTGGTTTTAAAATATTTTGCCACCAGAAATTCTGTGTACCTCCCCACCCCCAACGCCCAATACAATGATTGTTGGTATTCTGAATGGTAATCTTTAGGAACCACGTTACTCAACTATTTGAATGGAAGAGAATCTAACTATATTTGCAAACTTAAAGTTCTTTCAGGCTTTTCTTTAAATGTCCTGATTTTCATCAGGTGGGTGTGTTTGACTTATTTGGCCTGGATCAAGTGATTAACCAGAGAACATCAAGAACATGCAGAAAAATACTAAGGACAAAATAAAAACTGTCCATTAGCTTTAGAAGATACATATCTTGACAAATAGGATAGAAAACTATTGGTTCATATTCCAGAGGCATAGAATTCTTCTTAGTTTTTGAGACAAAGTCTTACTCTGTCGCTGGGGTTAGAGTACAGTGGCATCGTCATCATAGCTCACTGCAACCTCAAACTCCTAGGCTCAAGTGATCCTCCCGCCTGGCCTCCCAGAGTACAGGATTATAGGTATCAGCCACTGTGCCTGGCCCAGAGGCATGGACTTAAACCAGAAATACTTTTGAATTGAAGTTAAGCTGCATGAATTCTGTAACTAACCATGCTAACAACAACAACAAAAAGAGCAGGAAAACTGTAGGATTATCTTGGTTTGTTTGATTATTCAGTTACTCATTTATGTACTAAAAATTTTAGGTATCTTTAAATTTTTGTTTTAAGTGCCATGTGCTCTGTATTGTGCTAGATGGGGGTAGGGGAATGGAGGGGAGCAATGAATAAGGCACAGTTCTTGCCTGTAAATCCTTACAATTTACTGGAGAAGCAAGATGAGCAAATCGATAATTCCAATATGGCAAGTGCCACAGTAGGGGGATACACTTTGTTATAATGATAGAGAGAAAGGCTTTTAACTGCCCACTGGCAGCCAAGAAATCTTACCAGAGACCTGATACAAGCCGAGTATTAAAGGCAAATAGGATTTATACAAATTGGGTGTGGGAAGTTGGAATAAGGATATTCCAGGCAGGGGAAAGAAATGTGCAGAGATATTTATATCAGATTGCTTGATGTTTGTGGGGAATGACAAGGACACTAGTATAAAGCTGACACAGTGTGTGAGCACGTGGAGGCATGGGGTGTGGTGGGGAATGAGTCTGAACAGAGAAGCAGGAGTAAGAAAATGATGGGCCTTTTATGCCATGCTGGTAGATTGGAATTGTATCTTGCAGGGTTTGATGACAAGTGAATGTGGGGGTAAGGGAGTGGGAGAAATATGGCTTCTGATTTGCATGATAGGATGAATGCTGGAAATTCAGAGAGGCAGGGTTGGGGAGGTGAGAAAGACGATGAGTTTACTTTGGGACCTTGAGGGATCCTGCCCTGGTGGCAACTGACTACAAAGAACTGGCCATTGAGAGAGACGTAAATTTCCAGTTCCAGATGTTGTTTGGTAATAATTACCATTTACTGAGGACTTACTATGTGCCAGATTCTGAATTAATCCTCATGTTAGATCCTCTTACCAGCCCCATAACCACATTTTATAGATGAGAGAGATCTAGGCACATGACTTGTCCAAAGTCACATGGCCAGCAAGTGGTAGAGCTGAGATGTGAACCCTGGCTGACAGCAGAGCCTGCACTGTTAACCACCGCCTTCTACAGGAGCCTTCTGCATGGCAGTTGTAGTTGAATCAACAAGTATAAATGAGACTTTCAGGGACAGGATGTAGAATGAGAAGAGTAAATGACTGAGGCTGGAGCTCTGGGGAATAAAGCCAGAACAGGAGCTCGTGGAGACTAGGAAAGAGTTGACACAGAGCAAGGAGGAAAACAAGGAAAGGATATTTTCCAGAAACCCAAGAGGACAATTTCAAGGAGGGAAAGATTCAACAATGGCAAATATCACAAAGAGTTAAGGTAAGAAAAGGACCGAACAGTTTCTTTGGCCTTCCCAAGATACCTCTATGTCTTTCTGGCACCAGCCCCACATTTCTAGCAGATGGCCAAGCATAAGTGAACATTTGGGCATTCCACAGGCATCTTCACCTTCTAAATTCCTTTTCTGTTGACAATGCTACTTTCTTCTCAGACATCCACAATACGCACTTCAGGGTGATGTTTTTCCCCCTTGGAGACAGGATCTTGCTCTGTTGCCCAAGGTAGAGTGCAATGCCATAATCATAGCTCATAGCAATTTCAAACTCCTGGCTCATGCGATCTTCCTGCCTCAGCCTCCCGAGTAGCTGGGATTATAGGTGGGGCCTCTACATCTAGCTAATTAAAATTTTTTTTCGTAGGGACAAGGCTCACTATGTTTCCCAGGCTGGTCTTGAATTCCTGGCCTCAAGTGATCCTCCTGCCTCGGCCATCCCAAAATGCTGGGATTATAGGCATGAGCCACTATGCCCAGCCCAGGATGGTCTTTGATGTCCTTATTCTATACAACCACCAGTGAGCAAGTCCTGTTGACCCTAATCTGACAACCTTTTTGTCATCCACTCCTTCCTCATCATGCCCTTTCTGATGCCACAGTTCTTTGCTTCTTACCTGCACCATTGTAGTTCTGTCCTGGTTTGTCTTCTTGCCTCTGGATGCATTATCCCCTACTATACCTTGCCCAGTTAATCCTTCTGAAGCCTTACCATGCCACTCTCCAGCTCAGGGACTGTTTTCAGTAGCTCTTCATTGTTTACGATATAAATTTCAAATTCCAAATTGAAGGCCATCTGCGAAATGGCTCTAGCTTATTCTTTCCTCTTCCCCCCTATTATGTGCCTTACAGCTTATTCTCAGCCAGAAGGAAACAAATGTTTTGTTTCCTGTGTTTGCTTCTTTAGATTCATTGCTTAGAACAACCCTTCCACTTGGATGCACTTTCCTTTCGTCTTTCAGGTTCAAATCCTGCCTATCTTTCAAAGGTCATCTCAAATACTATATTCTCTTGAAGTTTTTCTTGACCCCTTCCATCAGAAATAATTTCAGCCTTTCTGAACTCACATGACTGTGGCACTTTATCTATACTCCTCTTAGGGCAGTTAATGCTTTCTGTGTTTTTTGGGAGGGTGGTATATACATCTTGACTTAGTTTTTGAAGGCCAGGTATATTTTTAAAACTATTTTTGTATGCCTTATTTTGCTTGCCACACAGATGTTCTATTAATATATGTAGGTGTTTTGTTGAGTATTTATTTATTGAATGAATGGATGGATCTGGAAAAGAGAGTAATTCAATGGATGGCTGATTTCACTGTCAGGATCTGTACAATCTCTGGATATATCTTTTTAAATTATCTCTGTAGACTTAGACTCCCTAGTGCCCTGACCTTTCAGCTGGATGGTGAAGACCCATAGCTAAAGTTTGAGAAAAGTTAATTTTAAGAAGTGTCAATGTCTGTGATAGAAGAACTTAGGCAGATATTTGGTTCCTATAGGAACTACATTTTCCTTTTTGGGGAAAAATCTGCAATTCTCTGGAGCATCTCAACATCCAGTCTTGTTATTCTTTAGATGCTTAATGTAGTCACCCTCTGCAGAGGCAACGTTTAGAATGTGCCTTTGAAGGTGGATAGGTATCAGGGTAAAAGAAAAAGGTGCATGTCTTAGGGATGGAATCCTGGATCTCTTGGAAATATCTTCATGTTTGGTGACTGTATAATATTTCCAGGTTTTCCCTTGACTCATAGATAGAACCAGATTAGGGAATTAGAAGCCATAGCCAGGACACTGGACCTAGTTTGGTGGTGCCTGTCTTTCCTGCCTGTGCAATTCAATCCAGAGTGGAGTTTCCATGGCTAATGCTTCTATCCTGCATGGTTCTCTTTGCCCTTTTCTGGGCTTTGAGGGCATTTTCTTCTTTAGCCACATATGGATGAGCTGCTTGTTAAGCAAAATGCAGGAGAACTCAAGGGAGGGATCAATGGAAAATGTCTCATGGTGTCACGTTTATTTGGGTTTCAATGTCAAGTTTAAACTTTATAATTTGAGCATGTGGGCAGTTGGCATTCTTAGCCTCTTACCTGCTTAGACAGAACTAAATTGCTCCTTTGGGATAAAAAAAAGACTGTTGAATTGCTCTCTTTGCCAGCTCCTATACCAGGCAGATAATCAGCAACAAATTTAATTTCTCTTGGGCTTCTCTAATGAAGAGAACACATCCTTCCCAGCTGCTTCTCCCCACCTTGCTTATCCATCTCCCTCCTCTACTCAGTGGTGGGCCAGCCAACAGGCAGTTGTGAGCCAAGGTAAAGGCTGAGTCTTCATCAAAGGTCAAAGCACCTCGGATCCTGGGGGAGAGGAGAGTGGGAAGTGATACCCACCAACTGTTGCATTTCTCGAGCAGGTGCTTCAGGGACTCTCTGTTTTTTTTCCCCATCTGGCCCACAGGGCCCCATATCCCAAATGTGAAGCTCAAAGATTAAGGATGTCCTAGCGATAGGTGTCATCCTTCTGTTAGCTTGAATATCACTTTGTGCTTTCATCCTTTCTCTCTTTGTGTCCTCTTTTGCCCAACCTCTGACTTGTTCACACTGACACCTTCTTACGTGGAATCTAAAGAGATTAATTTGGAATAATTTTCATGGCAAATTAGTGGATCCACATGTGCTTACTATTTCTTTATCTTCTATTCTAGAAGGAATGGTTTTGTTATTTTTGTGTAAGTACTCCTTAATGCTTTGTTCCTTTGGTCCTGAATCCTATATGTTTTTCCTTTCTAATTTAGCCCCTTTTATTTTAGTCCCTGTCTTCTTTTTTTTTTTTTTTTTTCCAAAAATTTTATTGGGGGAAAACTACAAAACATTTACAGTACAATGTTTACAGTCACAATTTGTAGTGAGCTGATTTCCCAAAATATATTACCACTCAAGTTGACTTATCTTGTTACATTCAAAAA